>JABMBR010004707.1:0-21852 GCA_018881525.1 Meteorus sp. PSUC_FEM 10030008
ATAATATGAGATGGTTAGTAAAAAACGATGTAACAGCAGTGTGCAATTGTGGTGTTAGAATAAAAAAAGACAAAATAATTACTAAGGTAGAATATTCGTTTCGAAATACAACGTTTATTTGGCTGCTTTATATTTTTTTTTGTTGTCAATTTCATTATTCATTAATGTTTTTTTTATATATTTTTTTTTTCGTTTGTTGTCATTTAATTATTTAAATCATTAACGTGGCACGAATATTGCCTGACCTACAATTCTTATATCTCGCAATCTTCATCAATTATCTAAACCTCCATTCAACGGCATAATATAATTTCTAAATTATCAACAAGCGAAAATACGATAAAATATATAATTATAATCGCACACGACACACACGTTTTTCTTTTTTCCTTACTTTCGATTCGAATCACCATTGTTACATTTTACACATCATTATTATGTTTATAATTATTATTGGATACAAAAAGAAAATTATGTTCCACAGGATTGTTTTTCATTTTGCGTATGACTTTCATGTTTGGCGTACAATATTAAATATCGCGTCACAAACATTGTCGGTGCACATTTACACTTAAATCAAATTCTCATTTAATTTTCTCCTCTATTTATATGTGTACACATATATATCTTTATTCATATATATTTATATCTTTAATAATATGCACTTGAATCAATTCTAATTATATTATCATTTGTACCACAAGAAAAATGTAATACAAAAGCTAATTGATGATTTATCTTCGCGAGATTAAATTCAATTCACCTTAGCAATTATTCTGTCTTTCTAATGGAAAAAAATAGCATTTACTATTGAATATATAAATCTTTTTTTTTCTTCATCTTCAATTATTATAGATATTTTATACTTTTTTTTTCAAATTTTCTTTGCATCCACTCAAACACAAATGTTCATTGAAATTCGTTCAAATAATGAATTCATAAAAATGAATTGAACTATTGAATTGCAAATTTTCGTGTATCAAGGATCTCATTGAGCAATTGTCCATTGGATATTATTTAACTAATGAATTAAATGATAAATTATATATTTAAATAATAATGTATGTATATATGTGTGTGTATGTATAAATGTATTCGTTCATTCATTTTTCATGATGAGACCTAATAAAATTACATCATCCCGTTAAATTTTACTCAAATATTATTGACAATTTCCAATACGGAAATTCCAATTTTACAACATTTAAACAACATATAACAATTGCAAATTCTTTCAATTTTCTCCATGTAATATTGTCGAGAAGAAAAAAGAAAAAAAAAGCAAAAAGAAATATGAAATTTTGCTTACAGGACAAAAACTGTCGAATTGAAATTTTTAATATTCACAGAGAGCCTCTCTACAACCCGAATTTTAAATTTCAGGAGAAATTAATATACATTATCTATTCTACAAAAGTTTTTCATCAACGCTTATAATTTTTGAGCTGATCTAACAGTGAAATAATGAACAGAATGAAAATATGGAAACAGAAGTGACGTATAAAAAAAAAGTCGACTTCTCATCTAAACTGTCATAGCTCTAATCATGATGTAACGATTAGCGCCAATCGCTAAATATAAATATATTTATATCTATCAATAAATGAAATTTGACGGTAGTATAAAGTCCCGTCCAGTTTTGCTATCCACCTTCGCCATTTTCTCTTTCATCATTATATAAATATATGGATCGTGAACAATTATTTTCTCTTTACACGAAGAATCACTGAATGAGTATTATATAAATTGTATGGATGAAACAACATTGACAAAACATATATGTATGTATATATGCATGTAAACGCTAATAACATAATTATTTACAAAAACACGCGTGTTGTGTCAAATATGCAATTATCAGTTAATATATTCAAATATATACGTTTGTGTAAATGTGTTTGTCCCATTGCCCATTTTTATTATAAATTTTTCATTTGTTTCGATTCAACAACACTTTTCACTATTCCTCATTGCATTCTTCTGTTTTATTTTTTAATCCGATGTTAACATGATGAAGTCTGCTGCTCTTCATTCTCGGTCATAAACATTTTCAATATATCGCTTTATCCTTTGCCAGCAAAGGTCATGACCAACACATGCGACAATCATTTTCATTTGGATGCAATTTGTATATTGTCTTTCACATGTTTTATGTATAACTATTGTAACATATGCAACAATAAATAAGTGCGAAGAAATAGAAAAGAGAATAATATTTAATATTAACATTCAATTAATGCGTTTCATTTGTTCATTGATAGAGTGTGTTTTATGTAACATTTCTTCTCATTTGTATCGCTATTGTTCTTCAATTATTTGTGAGAAAAGGAAAAAAAAATATCAAAAATAACCAGAATTTTCCCCTGAAAGTGATAATGGAAATTTGCTACTGAAGAAAAACAGAAAGAAAATATTTACTTCAAGTTGATAAATTACTTGAAAATAATCAGAAAAGTGTATATCAATTAATAAAGATATCAAATCCAAGAACTTTGTGTCTCATGCTTTTGTTCAACTACTGATTGGGATTTTCATTTCATCTACCATTCACTAAAGAGGCTAGGGACGGCTCCGATCGTTTGGAATATAATAGAAGCGATTGGAAATACATGAAGACCTAATTCCATACAATATATATAGGAACATGTCTGTTTACTTGTGTTTTAACAATAAAAAACGGAGAATTGGGAGCCCACCTTGAATTATCTATGAACTACATCTCATCTAAATGCTTCAATATTATTCTTACAATGAAAAAAAAATGAAAAATTCTTCGGAATCATCGCAATTATATATACATCGTGATCGTTGAATAGTTCAAATCAGCAAATCAAGAAAAAAGGGAGAAAAATTGTTGAAGAATAGAGATAAAGTGTCGAAAATGACATGAAAGTTTGTTCAGGTGATTTTTAAGAAATTATTCGGGCGGAGGCGGTGGTGGTGGTGGTGGTGAAGAATGTGGTGGTTCACTAGGTAAAGGTGGTAGAGATTGACAAGAGGAAGAAGACATATCTAAACCAGTGTTGAATGCCTGTCCGCCATTTTGTGATAAATTCGAAGATATTGGGATACTTGGTGGTGGTACAGAAGTATCAATGGCACCACCATCAACAGTAAGCAAAACATTTGATTGTGGTGCATACATGAATTGTTGCTGATATTGTTGATAATACATTGAAGGATCGCAAAAATATCCACCGGGATTGAAAATATTTGGCGGGGGATAATTAGCAAAGAAAAATGAAGAATCTTGCGGTACGGTAACGGCCGCGGTAGCCGCTGCTGCATGATTGAAACCCACATCATTATTAATCGTGCATGAATGTGCATTGGATAATCTTGAATTTCTCGCATACACTTCTTGATCAATGATATTTTGCGGATAATAATGATTATTCTCGCGTAAATTCGAATTGAAGATATTTACGGGCGGGACACGGGGATTAAATTTTCTAGAAGAAATTCCTCTGCCACCTCCTCCTGTTCCACCACGTACCTTGTTATTACTGCCTGAGCTATAGTGACGTCCATTTTGCCTCTCGCTCGATCGTTGATGTGGTTGGCTTTGTTGCTGCTGTGGCTGCTGTTGCTGTAGCAGTGGATGTTGGCCAACAAATGTTTGATTTACATCAGATAATTGTGACTTTTTATTCGGTGGTGGTACAGAGCTCTCCATGAAGTCTCTGTCTCGCTTGCGACTTTCTGGATAATCCGGTACACCACCAGCTTTACGACTTATTTTTATTTTCAATGGCGCTTGAATATCACGAACAATCGGTGGTACAATCGAAGAATCAGCACCTTTCAGTCGTTCCTTGGGAATTTTTATTTTTAAACCAGTGCTCTGTGGACTCTTTTTATCTTGAATCAGATTCGAGTCTGAACTAAGATTTAGTTTATCCTTTGGAATTGTTATTTTAATGGGTGCCGCTGAATTTTCTTCATTTTTATTGTCCCTATCTTTTTCTTTGTCTTTATCCTTGTCTTTATTACGCTCCTTATCCTTCTCTTTATCACGATGCTTTTCTTTATCCTTATCTTTATGTTTATGCTTGTGCTTCTCTTTACTTTTATCTTTATCCTTGTGCTTATGTTTCTCCTTCTTCTTTTTCTTCTCACTTTTATGGTGCTCAGTCTTTCTAATGTCAATTGGCGGATTGATTGTAACGGCAGCTATTGGCACTTCAGGAACAACTTGAACAGGCGCTGACAATGCACTTATATCAACAGTTGAGAGCGTAAACTGCTCATCAGTAATCGGCGCTGATTGTTGAACCTGTGTTATATTCACTTGCGATTGTACTTGATTGATATTCTCTTGACTCTGACTCCCACTAAAAATACCAGAGTCTAAACTTTGTAAGCTATGTATTGGCTCAGGCATGATAGGTTGAAGTAATGAAGGCATTGGAGCTAAAGGCTCCTGAAGAAGTGCACTGATACTTTGCGCCGACTTCAGAGGACTCAAATACTCTTTCTTCATTTGAAATGTAGGATTCTCCAATTGTTCTATAATACTCATATCACTCTCGTCATTTCTCTGAAGTATTGAATCGCGTGGTTCATTTTTCAAATTTATACCATCCAATCCATTAGTAAATGCATGTCGGCTATCGACTTCAGGTTCGAATGGTTTGATAAGTTCTGGTGGTTTCAAATCATTAGCTACTGAACTTGTTCGACCATTCGTTGATCCTGGCGTATCACGAATTGGTTGAATAAGTTCTGGAACACGTCCCAGCATTTTCATAGCTTCAAACCCAGATTGATCCTCAATCTTAACTTTAGATGATTGATCACCTTCACCAATCATCGGTGTTTTCGTTCTTTTGATAGATGGGGCTGAAAAATTTGTTAGTAAGAGTGATTGTGGTGGTGGCGGTGGACTGGCAAACGGTGAAACTAAATCTGAACCTAGCGGTGCTTGTGGTGGTATCTCTGGTACTCGCTCCTGTTTGATCGTCTTCACAGATACCGGCGGTGTTTTCTGTCTGCTTGATTTCGATGAACGTTGTAAATGTTGTTCACGATTACTTGGAACTTTTTCAGGACTAAAAAGACTCTTGTGCTTGACCGGTGGCGTTGGTGTGACGATCAGCTCCTCCGGCCGAGGACGTTTTTCTGCCTTAGGATCATCCACATTGTTATTGCTTGAATGTGATACTATGGGATTAGAAGTACCATTTTTGATATCTTTCAATATTGGTGTGACACCATGAGGCTGTTGAGTGCCCATCGGTGGTTTGGATGTAGATGCCTTGGAGAAATCATGGGGAACAAGATTTCGCGTCGAATTATGCGCTATTGGAATTTTTTCCTGTCCATATTTTGGATGATGTGATTGTTTCAACATGCTAGCGATATATTCTTCTTTCTGCACTTCCGCAGGGGGCTTCGGCAATGGCAGTGGCTTTTCAATGAGTTTTCTAACTTCTTCACTTCGCTGCTCTAATGAATCCGGCTTCCTTTGTCGATCAGCTCGCGCTTGATCCCCACTAGGATGTTTCACATAATTTTTTGGATCATCCTTTCGGTGCTCCATAATTTTATGTCGCGGGTCATAAGCACGTTTGTCGTGTTGAATTGTTCGATGAGAATTATGATTGTTGGTTAGTTTATCTTGCGGATTTGGATATACTTGAACTGATTCAGTTATGGTTGGTGCAGTCATATCTGATGTCGGTGCAGTATCACTTATTGATGAATTCGATTGATGAACTGGTGGATGAGGATGTGGATATGGTGGAACAACTGCTGGCGGTTGACCAGACGTATAATCCCGTGGAATTCGCTGTCTAGACATGTCCCTGGATGGATCGCGTGATTGGCAACTACTAGAATGCCTCTGTGACGGTTGTTGAATTTTTAAATCTGGACGATGATGATGGTTATGGTGAGGATTTGCTTTTTGATTGGGTATCGGTGGATGTTTATTTATCGTTGGTGTAACTAATGCTCCAGTAGCTGATGCAGGTGTTGTTGTTGACGATGCGGATGATGACGATGAAGATGAGGATGAGGATGATGATGATGTAGACGTCGAGGATGGTTTATGATGATGAGAATGCGGCTTGAGGTCTTGTGGAACTGGTTGTGTTGGTGCTGTTGATGATGATGTTGATGATACGGTCCCACTAGCGCCCGCCATTCTATCGCGTTCTAAACGTTCACGTTCTTTCTTTTCGCGATGTTCACGATATTCCACTGGTGGACGACCCTGCGTTGATGTCGATGGCCTTCTTCGATCCTCTTCAATAGGGAATGGTCGTAACGATTGAAATGTTGGGCCTCCATCGTTAGCTGGCGAATTTATTCTTCTCGGTTCAGCGTCGAATAATGAATTGGGCAAACTCGGATGATGCATACTTGGACTTTGTTTCTCCGATATACTCATTATCTTCTTTTTCAATCGTGATGGACATTTGTCAAATATATGGAGGAATTCTGCGGTCAATTGTTGAAGCAATTCTGCAGTAACAGTACGATCCACATACCAAAACCAATATCTTCCCTCATTGCTTTGAGGAATCTGTAACAAGTAAATAATAAACAGACGCAAATATTAAATTAACGAAGATAATTCCGAAATATATCAAATGAAGCACTCCGATGTGATTTTTACCTCCCAATTCGACCATTTGCATGCCAGATGGATACAAAAGCACGCAACGACTGTTGGTTTGTACTGGAGACACATTGTTGTCAAATGTAAGCTAAATTCAGACAAAAAATGGAAAAGATCTTGATATTAAATTAACATTCTGTAGAAACCATCGTTTATGTATATAGGGACTTGGAAAATAAACATTAAAACAAATAGACACATTTTGCACTCCAATTAAGTATGATTGTAACTGCACACAATATCTACGAAAATATAAGAAAAAAATATGTCAATACATGTGTGATGATAAATAAATACAATCAAATACAAAAAAAATGAAGAAAAAAAAAAGAAAAATAATTATGGTTAATCGGGAATGAAATGTAGCATTGGATTAACAAATCACTTATACTTTGTCGGTTATTAAATTATTAAATTTACCTTTAGAGGGAAGTCCTGATCGTGAATTTACTCTTTTATATTTGTATGTATATTTTTTTTTACGAACAGGGTATTTCTTTCTTTTAATTTTCAACTCGCCTCCACCCTCTCACTCTCATTAACTTTTATTCCGTTCAAGGTCGAACATCGAGAGCACATTTTCCATTTCCAACGCAACATTTTTCGCGCTAATATCGCTCATTAATAGTAATAAATAACGCAATCAATTCTCAGGAAAATGTTTCAATGCCCAAAAGAATTCGCGAGAATATTGCGTCAGAAACTGAACAATCTCGACGTTGAATTTGCCATGGAAACTAATATTTCCATCGACATGAGAGTTATTATAAACTTTTTTTCCGCTTATATACGGCAGATCATTCTGTTAAGAGTTTAAGAGTAGGAAATATTGTTTAGCCACCTGTTTGACGCCATGAAGTACGATGTCTGGGCTAAGTCCTTGCTCGCTGCAAATTCCAATAACAATAGATCTTAGTGAAAAACTCTAAGTTATGGACCTAAATAAAAAATAATTATTCTTAAAACAAAATATAAATTACCTTTAACCAACTGACAACATCGTACAACGTGTGTGTGAGGATGATCAATAGCAACATCGAATCCCAATGTTTGTAGCAGGACATTTTCATTGAATACCAGATCTTGCGCCTGATCAAGATATTGCTGGGATAATTAGTTAATCAGTCAGAGAGGAATGACGATGTTCTGATGATGATTAATGAACAACTTTCTTTTTCTTTATTGACATTTATCACATATTTACCTCGGATTTGATGTCAACTGAATTTGGCTCTCTGTGTAAACACAAGTGTGATACTTTTATAACGTGTTCCAATTTTCGTGGCTGCTCCTCGACTTTTGCCGCAAGGAATAGAGCCGCTGATGCAATTGCATTTCGATGAAATTGCGATAACGAGTGGAACACATAGAACCTGTGCATATATACTATCGCTGTGTTTATACATAACTGCGTCCTATATTTTCATTTCCAATAGAAAAATCTCAGTTAAGGAAACATAAATAAACATATATTTATGTGGGTCTATTTCTAATCGATAAATGTTACGCCAAGATATTTTTGTACATGAAAGAAAAGAAAAACATGGAGCAATCGGTGGAAGGAAATAAATTTTCCATAAGTCTATAAATATCATCTCTGAATACAATGTTTTCATAACTTGTATAGATTATAGATGTGAATGCATGAAAATATTTTATGCGTATTATTTGTGTATGATATTGGAATGAGAAATATATTATAATCTGATGCAATACACTTACTTTCAAGTTCAATAATGCAACTACAGATAATATTATCAATCATTAATGGAAAATAATATAAATTCATTGAATATTCAGAATAGCATGAACTTTTGTTATTAGTTTGGTACACCTGTCAAAGCCACAACACGCCAAACACACAACGCCAATTCTTCGTTCAGCATGACCTGATTCACCATTGAACCAGCATCAATTGATACATGACAATAATGAACAGATAATAAACGAAAACTAACCTCAAATGAAATTTGAATGAATAGAAATACTTTTGTGATAATTTTCCGTTCGATAAATACGATATAATTGTAAAAATTTCAATATGGATATGCGGATGCTACGCGTGACCTCTTACACAAACACACGCACACACTCACACGTATCGCAACGCTGTTTATGAACACTTTACAGATTCGCGTGACAACTTTATCACATTGCAATTGATGACGAAAGATATTAACTACATGAGAAATATTGCTCCAGATGAACAGGATGAAAATAAGTAATTTCAAGTGTTTTGTTTAAGTATGGAAAAACACACGAGTGGAGGTGTGAGGGGTAAAGAGAAAGATATAGTGAGACACACACAGAGATGATGAGGGCATGCAAAGAATGTTACAAAAAAAGGATACACATTGAGCTTTTGTCCCATGTCCTGTATAAAATTGGCAGCTTGTTGCCTATAACTTAACTCTTTATCCGCGTCTATCCCATTTTTCCGACTGGGTGTATTTGTTAATTGTTCTTTCGTGAAGTACCATTTTTCGTCAGCCGCCATTTATATATACACAACTACTTTTTCCTACTTCACACACAACACACTCACTCTCTCTCGTTACGGACGCACCGTTGATAACTTCACATTGCTGAAACAACGCCGTGAAGATGTTATAAAATCAAGATTGCCAATAGTAATTTGTCACATCTTCTAGAAGAGAAAACGACACTAGCGACATTTTTTCGATACATACAGATATACTCGTGTACATATCAGTTGGATTTGACCGTTCGTTGATAATGTAAAAATTGACGATTACTAGTAATAAACGGTAATTCTGATAATTTTTACGGGAAATTAATCATAAGTTTGTAATGATTACCGCTCAGTATCATGAATTTACTTGGTAAATTTCGTTTGAATGTCCAGGCACGTCAATCAGTTGAAGAGGAACAACTTCAGACCGATGAATCATTGCATGACGCCATCGAGAGCCAATCAGAGTTTTCGAGAAGTTACGAGAATATATGCAATGAATTCTGCGTATTCGTAGTGCGAGAAAATTCTTGGAATGGTTGTCAAGAAAGAGAGATCCTTTGATTTGTGTCATCAAAATGCCAACGGCAGTGCGCGCCAAATTCGAACATACACACACATGCATATATAATGTTCGAATCTAGTCATCTACTACGACATGCGACTCATTGATACAAATCTGAATTGAATAAATTATTATTGATCAACTGATTATCTCAGGAAAAAACACTTATTTGCAATTAGTATTGCAGTTACTATTTATAAACATCAGGTGAATTGGTTGATTCATTCCAAATATCATAATGGTGTAATGATTCATCCACGTTTGTATTATCATCTTTAACAGTGATAAAGAATTCGAAAATATTTATCCTAATGGTCAGAAAATAGTTTGGAATAATCAATAGAAAATAATTTGACTTTCTCATTGATGTGCCTATTTATAGATATATGTCTTATCTATTCTGTATCGTCGATTGGATTTGGTTTTTGATTTCCCTTAAAATAGTCATATGTTCAGCAGACACAGTATTTTGCTCTTCTAAATATCGTATCGCATTACTGAGTCCTGACAGTGCAAGCTCTGCTGAAGGTACGGTTTCTTCTGATGGAGTCCCATTAGCGTTTGATGAAAAGTCTTCATCATTGAGTAACCAATCCTCTATGGTACTAGTGGTTATATTCTCATAACCCTTCAATCGTTGAACTACGTCCACAATTGATTGTGTTGTTACTTCTTGTGTTGAATGAACATCGTTGGTAGGCGTTTCCTGTGTTAATATTGCATGCCAACATTTTATTATTGTTGATGGTGAAACATCATCCCATGCTTCACTAAGCCAACAAACTACATCTTTTATAGTGATTGAATTCAATTCATCAACCAGTGCTTCATTCATTTCTTGAGCGTTTAGAATTGACGTTATAAAAAACTGCCTATAACGTTTTTTGATTTGTGCTATAATTCCCTCCATTGGATGGACCAGAGTGAATTCGTCTGTTGGTAAGAATATAGCGATGAATTCACCGATGGCATAAACGTCGGTTGAAGGATGTGATGGTGTACTCTCTAAAATCAATACAGCTTTCGGTGGCAATCCTTTATTCTCTAAAAAACATGTGACATAGGGAACAAATTCTTCTCTAAACCAAGTTTGAAACATATCAGGTGTAATGCATGCTAGTTTATGAGAAGCGTAGTCCACCGGAAGATTATCTTTCGATATATTTTTCAAAGCTCGTGGTTTTGGATATTTTCCAATCACAAATAGTGGCAGCTTGAATGATCCATCGGCATTGCAACACGGCATGACTGTGATACGTTGGTTATTCATTTTAAATCCAGTAACAAAAGCTCTGGTTCCAATACCAAACTTCCGATTTGGCATCAACTTATAATTGAGTGTTGTTTCAGCAGCAGTGAATATTTGGTATGGTTGTAGATGCTCGATTTGAATCCAACTTTCGAAAATAGTTCTGAACTCTTCTTTCAATGGTGATTCTTCAGACATTTCTTCATCTTCGTCGGGCAGATGACGAAGTCCAAATTTCAATTTCCACTTTTCTAACCAACCATCACTTGCCACAAATTTTTCCGCTCCACCCAACTTTTTATGCAGTTGAAGAGCTTTTTCTGTAACAATTTTCCATATCTTCTTATTGGGGGTAATTCAATGAATTTGAATAATGTCTACGATTAATTGGTAAGCAAGGAAATCATGAACGGTGGAATCTCAATGAAAAATGAACAAAATCAATGAAGCTTTGACTAATCGCCAAATAATTCAAATTCATCTGTATGCTTATTCCATTCCACTCTAGTCTTGAATTACTACGAAGATTATGAAGTATCAATATCGAGGATACGCATATCGTTTGAAATTTAATTACCTCTCAATACAGGACCAGAAGGTAAAACTCCTTGTGATTTCATTTCTTCATACCAAGTGTACAAAGCCTTATTCAAATTATCGTTGGCGGTGGTCCGGATGTGTTTTGATCTTGGCCCGCGATTCTGACATTCTTCAATCTTCTGCCGATCACTTAACCAACGGCGTATAGTCGTTGACGCTAGGTTATGTTCACGTGCAATAGCAGCTATTGGTAACTTTTCATCAACTTTTTTTAAAATTTGGATCTTTTGAGCGGCCGTTAAGTGCATGACTTTTTTCTTGTCATATTTGTTATTAATTCTACTCGATTCCATGACTGAATGACCCTCTATACTTGCATACTTGGTTTCAACAACTTTCCCCGATGTTCATTCAAATTTATTGGTGTACATTATGATTTCATCAAATATCTCAAATACGATTTCTGAATTATCATAATTAAAAGTTGTGTTTTATTAACTGACTCACAGTTTCGGTTGTAATTCATAAACAAATGTAAATTAGCACAGTGAACCCTCTCTAATTGCACATTTGCAACGTCTCAGGGATGTAACTGTGAAGTAAAACTCGCGGATGATGCAACAATGGAGCGTCTTGCGAAACGCAACAATCGAAATGGCAAGGTCGAGACGGAAGTACTATAAATGAGATTATCAGTCATGAGTGCTCTGCTGTCCATACCAACCAATCCAATTCAGAATATATCATATATGCGTATGCTGCTTCCTTCGCATTATCGTATATTTCTGCCTTACCGACGGGAACATTAGTTTCTCGTAAAACGTAATACATCGTGAGTCAAATCAATGTCTTTCCAGTAAATAATGTGTACAAGTCGGCCATATTGTCTATTTATAAATGTTTGCAAGGAAGTACAGATACAAAAGAAAGTGACGCGAAATTTGATTAACGTCAATTTTAATGTGAAAAATATATTTTATTCGAATTCATGGTAAGTGGATAAGTATACTAGTCTCCAATAGATACGTGATATTCAACGAAAATTGAACATAATAGCTCGATGTTTTTCTCGCCTATCTCTAAAAATTTGTTTGTTCTCCTCAGTGAATAAAAGGAATGTTTCGAGTTCCAAAAACAATGCCCGCAGTGTCATCATCATCAGCATCATTAACAGCCACCGTAGCATCGTCGAAGCGATTGAAATCATCACAAAAATGTTCATACAATTCATATGACTGTTCACAACCATGCTTGGAAGGTTATTTATTTTGTCTCAAGCATATTTTAGTTGATCCAACAGCGCCATATAAACAGTGTGCATTTGTTTACAATACAAATGGTCGAAAGTGTTTCAATCCAGCACCAAAATTAGATAGACGTGATACTGCATACTGTTCTGAGCATACACGGAAGGCACAGATAGCTCGAATCAAATCAACATCACGGCATACACTTCCTGAAACACCCGAGACACTTTTGCTTAATTTGAATCACTATACCACTAAATCAACTAATTTTGATAAAACTATCAAGGATAATGATAAAAATACATTCAAAGTATTGGACCCCTACAGTGAGTATTCTCTATCACATGTAATAGATCGATAGTGGATGAATTCTGACGATGAATTCTCAGTGATAATACATGAAACATACAATCCATAGATGACATTGACGCTTTTCGTGTGAATGCTAGTGGCTGTGATATCTTGGATTATGCAAGCTCTTCAGACAGTGATGTAGAACCTACAATGATGAGTGATGCTCTTCGAGGAACATTTCTCGATGATAGTGATAATGAGAGTCTTCACAGTCCTCAAGATGATCCATTGAAGTGAGTTTGAATGGGTATTTGAACAAAGCATCTCTTTTTTTTTGCATGATGTCCATTTGTTCAATGATTTATACGCCGGGATATGCATTCATTATTCTCCTGCGCTTCTGAATGGCAAAGTGTATGCGCTAGTATGCTTCAGCTACGCAGTATTTGCCAGTTTTCATTCTGTCCACTATTCCTGCCCCTCAATATTCATGTATGTTCCTTTGTGTAGCTGCTTCAAAGCATATTGAGAACATTATATATCTGGCCATTGATTAGTATCAATTTTTTAAGGCATGCGGGAATTTTCACCGCCGAAGAGGTTATTTACATCGCAAGGGAGAAACTCATCAAACTCCAATCGTTGTATATTGAACAATTCAAAAGATTGCAGTATACAATGCGAGAAAAGAGACGAAAATATCTTCATGCATTGAAAAAAGAAAAAGAAACACTGTGTAATGATTGTTTATATTGTTCTGGTCTTTATGTGAATTTTTCTAACGATCGGATTGTCTCAATTTATTTTTTATGTTGTCTGTATTCAAATTTAGGCAGCATTCACGATCAGCCTAAAGAAACTCCAAAGGAGAAAAAGATTTATGAAAAATTGAAAGCTCTCAATCGGTATCATCGCCGTAGTGGTGTTGAAGCCATTTTGTATCGAAAATCGTTAGAGAGGCGATCGAAGATGACTGAAGGTGCATCGCAGAAACCACCAAGTGTTCCTAAATGCATCTTCACTGAGGGCGGTGTGAAATGTGGTGAACGAACTTTACCATCTGCTAAGCATTGTCGAAAACATATATTGAAGGTAAAATTTTATCATCGTGAACGCAGAATTCTGTGAAGAATAGATTGGTAGAGTTGCAGGTTTGAATTTCATTTTTAGGATCAACATCAAGTTTTATTCAAAGCATGCGGTGCTATGAGAGCTGACATTGAATGTCATGAACCTGTTCCTGTAATATTTGATTCAAACTGTGTCTTTCACATGGATTTACCAGCACCATGTAAATTAGAACCGATGAAGTTCGAGAAAGAGAAATTGAATGAAATTAAAAATGGCGATAACACCGTAACTGATATTCAATCAATGGAAATTGATGTTGTGGGTGAATCGCATGAAATTGATCCGGATGACGACATGGCAGGTCTTATGCGTGAAATGAACGATGCAGTAAATAAGAAGCCAATTTGTAATGAAAGTCAAACTAGTGAGACAAGCACCGACACAGCATTCAGTTTGACCGCACAGAGTGATAAAGACGATACATCGTCCATATGAGAAACACTTGTGTCTTTCTCTTAATCAATCATTTGATGACTCATTTTATTTGTTGATTGATTGATAGGAATTCAATTTGAAGCGTCTGATCAATCACAAATTTCAATACACAAAAGAATGATGAATTTTCAGATAAATACAATACACGTAGACTGTGTTATTCATCATGTTTTTTTTTTTTTTAATGTAAATAAATAAAACGAAATATAGTTTTGATTAAACGGTTGTACAGTATTTCGTTATTGCTTCCTTTCTACAGGTTCTTTCAATGGTTGTTTCTTTTTCATTGATCAATCTATCATAAATTTTACCGTTCGTTTCCGTCATTGTAAATAGTGAATAATGTAAATGGTTGATTCATCTCTTTGCTGTTTTGTATTCCACTTCAATTTTCATAATCATCTATAATGCTATACAATTTATTTCGCAGTTTGATCAAAATAATTGACAACTTTGTTTCAGATTGAATATCATGACACACAGACGTGCACTTCATAATCACATGCAGAATAGACATATTATTGTTCGTTTCATTATCTTTTTCATTATTTAGATTCTCTGTATAAGTAAATAATTAAGTAGCAACGTTACATACGTTGCAGTTTCCAGATTAAATTACCATGTCGCCCAATACAAAATGTAAACAAAGGTATTTCATATTTTTCGATATATATAGATATATTCTTTGAAAAAAAAGTATTATTAGTATCAAAATACTGCAAATTCAATTTGAAATGAAGAACTAACTCAATCACTTTGATTGAATATCAATGACCAATTAGGTCTATCATATTTTCATGTATTATGAACATAAGCACCGAACTTATCTGCAATTAATGAGGGATTATTGCAGAATGAAATAAAAATTGTTTAATTATCCTACATTGCATACATATACCAATGTTTCCTTCTCTATTTAAATTCACATGACAGACATATTTCATTTTCATGATGCTTTTTTTGGAATGCATGTCTACTAGTTTTATTTTTATGATTGAAGTCGGAATAAAAATATATGAAACATGATTGGATGATTGAATAAATAAATAAATTATGAGGAAGCGAAAATGACAATCAACTGAATTAATTTTTAAGATGTTGATTGATATTTGTCCTGTCTGTTGAAAAAAAAAATATCTGAATGCGCTTGCTTTTCAATACATTCACATTTGCACTGGTAATCGTATTATATTTAAACGGTCTGTATATGAATATCGAACATCGAGCACGTCAATTTATACGGTAGATAATGTTAAACAAACTTAAGTCAAATTAAGATCAGAACTTAAACATAAGTTTAGGCAGAACGAATTCATCTGTGGAATTTGCGTAGATTCATGAGTTAACTTTCACTTATTCAATCAATGATATGAATTCACATATTGTTCAACTTAAGTATTGAGATGATCTCTCACTTATAGCCGTTGACCTGCTTCACGAAAGAACAGTGAGTATAAAGACAGGCAGGGAAGTATTTTGCATTGCCACATTAATTCTTTCTCCCTTCAATTTCGAATTCCTCCAGATTTGTTCTTCTAAGCCTATACTGAGATTCATCAATCACCACAGAACAATATTTGTTCATCGTACAATTAGTGCCAATATTATATTAAATCACCACATGGGGTCGAATAATTTCATCTTCTATGAATAATCATATGTAGAAACAGAAAAAAAAATAAATCCTACAGGTTGAATAAAGATACTAGTTATGTTATGTGAATTATACATGTATAAATCTAGCAACTGTTATCGCAGTCATGTGAGACTCAGGGACACTCTTCCAGTTTTTCTGATTTCAGTTCACTTAATGTTACTGATTATCGCTTAATCAATTATTCAATCAATTGATTGAAATATTTTACTCGCTAAATATGTGCTGAAGATCATGCTCGTATAAAGCAATAATTAACATAATCCCCAAGCCAGTGAGGAGGCCGAGTGCTTGAAGAAGGCACTGCCACTTTGAGCCACCCTCTTCCGAATGTCCTGATGATAGTTCTGGTATCTGAAAATAATGAATATTCCATCTTATCATCGATTACAATTACCACTTCAATTTTCTTCACGCACTTCACACACACTCCACATGGAAATCATAATTGATTTCATTTGTTATTTGATACCCAATCATGTTAATGATGAATATACTATTGATATTTTTGACTAATCGAGTTGGCATTGTGTCAGAATAATTACCATATCAACAAGGGCTATGTAAATGAACATGCCGGCAGCAGCAGCGAATATCCAACTAGTAGCTGCTGGTGCAGCACCCAGTAATACACCGAATATCATCCCAAATAAACAGAGCACCGATGACAGTAGATTGTAAAATACTGCTTGTTTTGCACTCATTCCCGCTTTGAGTAATACAGCGAAATCACCCAATTCATGTGGTAATTCATGGCAAAATACAGCTATCGCTGTCGAGAATCCACCAGCAATATTTGCAGCGAACGCAGCACCAATTGCCATTCCATCGGTAAAATTATGTAAGCCGTCGCCCATTATAACCATCCATGCCACACTCGACATTGAATCAGGCGCCGCATGGACATGACCTAGAGATAAAAATAATATCATCAATGAAAATAAATATGAAATTCTATCAAATAGAATCGCGACACATTACATGACTAAACCCCGAATGCTGTTTACTGTATGCAGTTATAATACAGAAATAAGTTTTTTCTCACCGTGTGAATGAGTATGGCCATGATGTTCATTTTCATGTTCACGAATAATAACTGTGTAGCTTTCAACACCATCCAGTGGCATTTCACTGCTATTAGTGACTTTTTTATTATTGATATGATCGTCATTGCGCCAGTCCTCATTCGATTTCTTTTCCATATCATCATTTATTATTTTTGTTGATACAGAATTACATTTAGATGTCAATGGCTTCGCTTCCTCAACTGCCGGTAAACGTTCACGATCATTGTGCTCATGATGTTCATGATGATTGTCGCGTGTTTCCGTTGTTATCTCACCATAACAATATGGATACGATGAATATTTATGCTTACACAATTTTTCACCGACCGTATTGTTTGATTTTCCACCTTCAGATTCACGCATTACTCTTACACGTGGTGGTAATTTGTTCTTCCGTTGACGATATTTTCGCCATTCGGCAATCATTGACAGTGCTTTCTCAGTGAAGAAAAATAATATCAACCCCATCATGGCTACCAAACCTTTCCACATATTTAAATTATGCATTTCTTCATGATTCAATTCTACTGGAGAAACACCGATTTCATGAGTGTGTGGTACCATCATAGCCTGGAAGATATCAATTAAGTTATATGATTAAGAAATCGTTGCGAGAATGTGCTTAGCAGTAATTTAATGAAATGAGCACAACTCACATGAGGAAGGAGGTGGATTAATGCATCACCGCAGAGAGTACCAATTGCCAATGCAACAAGAAACTGGAGCAATTGATGATAATAATTCTTGCCCATTACTGGAATAACAGCTACACCCAGTAGGCCACAAAGACTTATTATCACAATGCTTATTGTCGAATAGACCCATACTATAAAAATGGATGTGAGTTAGTGAATAAGACACAAAGAAAGATAGACGGATAGTAACTATATTGAATGAAACATATAAAAAGGTAATTTCTATATCAAATTCGCATAAATTTTGAAACCTCAAAAATAAAGAACATTTTTGGGTTGATGTTATATCATTAGCATAACAAATGTAAAAATAATTACAACCCGATTGCATACATTGAAATTGGTAAAAGAAGTTCCGCAATAGCTCAGTACTCATTAAAATTTGCCGTCGAAGTTTCAAACATTTTACGTATCTGATGTAACAATTAAAGTGATAAGACTGAAGTGAGCTAAATTATAGCATAACTGATACAATCAGTTGGATATTACTTGTTGTGTTTTAACAATGTACGCGATTAAATGAGATAGAATTGATTCTATAATAGCCACCTGTTTTCTTCGCTTTGCGCTTTTACCTTGTATCATATTTCGTGTATTCTCTTCTTCGGCAAATTCGTCCATTGATGGGATATTTTTGTAATTGGCTGGAAATAATACACAGCCGTTACGTTCTACAACCGAATCACTCGACAAATGATAAAGCAAAACTGGACACACTCTTTCGAATAACCATCCAGGCATGATCGTGTGATTTTTCGTTGACGTGGATAAATTCTCCTCTGTTAATACACTCGTCAAAACTTCATCTTTCGTTAAGCACTGAAATCCGAAAAATCATTCATTACATATAAAACGAAAAATACGATCCCATGAATATTTTTTAACAAAAATCATTACCTTTTGCTTTGAATTTATACTATTGGCATCAACTGCAGCAGCCTTCTGAATTTTCTTCGTCTCCACACTGCCGTCTAAAATTCAAATGTTATACATTTACCTCGTTGTTCAGTGATGATCAGAATCGTACAGACTAAACATTTCTATCATTTATAATTTTATGTTGAAAGGAAGTAATTCATTCTGATTGATGCCAACATTAGCAATTCCTCTGGACTTCCCTGATGTGTTTAATTATCGCATGGAAAACGGAAATTCTCGATGAAGTGTAAGAAAAAACACGGAATTTCAATAAAATTAGATGCATATTTGTGAAGGTTGCTCGATAAAGACTCATTGCCATTTACGTAATTATCACGAGGGTAGGAATTATATGAGTGAAATTATCAATGAACAATTATAATAATATGCTGGAGGAAGAGTAAACGTACGTTGCTTATTATCAGCATATATATCTAAAATGATATGTATATGAGTAGAGAAAAGTATCCTTCAAGCCGATAAGAGAGAATCAGAATCAGCAGATGCAACATGCGACTCGGGATTTTTAATGCAACAAAAGTATTGAATTACCGTCAATGAAAAAACAATAGTTTATCACTTGATTCCATCAGCATTCATTCAATGGAAATCATTCAGTGATAAAAATAGGAATAATTTTGTTGGTGAGTACAGATATGACACTAGAGAAAAATTATCTGATGGCACCGCCTGAATTAACGTGAGAAACAATATTTGGATTGAAATTAGATTGAAATTTGAATTACGATGGGTCAATTGATATCAAACATTATCATGTGATTGCTATAAAGTGTTCTCTAAACATAAATTTGAGTTGTGACAATAGAATTAATCAATTGGTATCATCGACTGTTGCTGATTCAATATGGGATGATGCTTGTACGGCATAATAAGAAACTTAGAACCAATTTTTAATTATTTCCTCATGTGAACGTACCATTTGTTATTGTGTTATTACCAACGGCGAGTTGCGCTTCCATGTTTGTAATTAATTGTACCAAACCCAATTTATTCAACATCGCTTCGAATCCCTGCATGGTAAGACTCGTGCCATCACCATAAGCGTCAAATATTTTTTTCAGAAAATATCTTTCTTCGACATCTGCATGACGTTTAGCTCTACGTCTCTCAGTTCTTTCTCGTTTCCGATTTACTTCAACTCGACGTTGTGCATTATCACGTGGATTAATTGTTTGAATCTGTCCAAGACGTTCTAAAACCTCTGGTGTTTCCATTGGATTGACATTTATTGTAGAAGTCTCGCTCTCAGCCGGTAGTTTTGTTCTCAATTTTTCACCATGTGTATACTTCTTCGTTTTCCGTTTTCCTCCAATCGGATTATCAACACTGTCATCATCATCATGTTGTCGCAATGTGCCATCAACAATTTTAAAATTTCCACCACTTTCTCGTGTGGGTGGTATTATAATTGCCTGACCATTTTCGACATTGCTGAGTGATTTAGTGGATTCTCTGGCGCCCAGTGGATCCGAAATATTATCAATAATTAAATGCGGTGATTCTGGTGCAACTGATGTGTGTGCTGAACATCGCGTGTGTGCAGCACACAATACACACACAACACAAACAGTCATGAAGTGTTGCGACATTCTCTCTTGTTGCGTCTGGAAAAACGAATGAACAAGTTGATCGATGTACAGATAAATGGAAAATTAATAACAAATCTCATTGATGCAATCTGTCATCCAAATTTTTTATGATGATTATTCAGCATTGTAAATAATCAACTTTATTGTTTCAATTGATAATTTGATGAGTGGCCATTTATTAAGATCGATCTGTAAGAAGCTGGATTGAATTTATTCACGGAAATAAATTATGTTAATAACAATACCCGCATATTTATCCTACCGCACACCATAATTAGCAAAGTTCGTGAATATTACGTGGGATTGTTCGTAAGTGCGTACAAAAATTATCAAATAACATTATGAATCATTAGTAACACAATATCGTCCATATGAAAATCTTATTTTTCTTCTGTTCATTAATCTAGTTCAAATATGATATGCATATAGATACATGTGAGTGAAAGGGACACGAATATTAAAATAGAATGCGTGTAATATTTGCGTATGAGAGAGGTAGAGGTTTCATTCGTGAGAAAAGGGTATTTTTAGATGCCAAATAATCATACAGCGTGGTGGAGCTACTACAATCTACACCCACACGCACATATACACAGACATATCCAGAAATTCATAAACACATACATTTAGCAACACATGTGTTGTGTGATAAAAGAATGTCATTGTGCGACTGGATGGAGGTTTTGGGGATTAGGTTAGAACATGTTTGTTGGGTAAATTTAATAAATTGACAATCATTTCATTGAAATTTCACCACAATAAAAATTGAATCAATCGGTTAACCCTTAACACAGATCAATTGTCTCTATACATTGTTGAATACAAGAAAATGAATGAGAATTCAACAATCATTCGGAACACTCACACAAATGAAATGAACTATCGCTCATCAAGCATCACATTACTGTGAAAAGTTAAATGAAGTTTCTTACCAAAGTCTTTCCGAATAAATAATACGAATCTATCGAATATTCGCTGTAATATAATATTCGTTCACAAAATGCTTGGTCGCCGGAATGTACAAAACGATTGAATTCCGGTGAACTTTTGTAAATAGCGCTTTATCCCACTCATATATAACAAATGATTTGATTAAAAAAAAAAAACGAGACCAAGGATAACTGTAGATTTCTAAACTTTTTTCTTTTTGTTTTACCGCACAACCCCTCGATAGAGGGTCGGAATGTGCCGCGTGATAATTCGCGGCCGTTGTCTTCGTTGCAGCGTGAAAATAATAACGAAAAATAAATGATAAAAAAAGCGGTCGAGGAGATTGGTTTTTAAACAACACACGCGTGTATGTGAGTATACGAGTAAACCAGATGGTGGTATATGTGCATATAATATAT
>JABMBR010004708.1:0-21825 GCA_018881525.1 Meteorus sp. PSUC_FEM 10030008
TATTTATAAATATTTATATAAAGGGAGAGAAGATATTAGTGAGAATAAATTGAGGTCAACAAATAATATTTGACTTTCTAACGAGGGGTGGATTTTCCTGCCCATACAAAGCTGCCCGCAAAATCCATTAATCATTTCATCTCAAAACTTGTTTGTCAAAGAAAAACCAAAAACCATGTGCGCTTTTCTTGAACGTTCAACCATAACTATGAATATAATATATGAGGTAAATGAAAATTGATTAGACCTTTTCCACAGATGAAAATAGAACTGTTTTTATCCATTGCAACCTGAAACATTCCCTGCTCACGAAGAACTCGTAGAAAGTACCATTCGTCTTTACCTCTCTCATAAAGTCTTGGAAATTCTCCCTCGTCTGTCCCCGAGAGAGATTCAAAACTGGCAAAAGAAAAAAGCGACTGATATAGAAAGTGAAGGAAGACAAGAAATGAGAGAAGTTTCTACCATTTCTATTCCTTGTGGGTATGTGCACGCCAGTTATTCTCTGTGAAAAACCTACACATTCATATGTGCACATACGTGAGTTCTACTTCGATTTGAAATGAATGTCGAAGTTTATTGCGGAAGTGGAATGTACAATACATCGAGCATTATCATGTTCTCACCTTGAAATGAAAGGACAGAAAAAAAATCAAGCGATTTTTTTCTTTTTCAACTTATCAGCAAAGAAATCAACAAAATTTTTCGTGGTCTAACGAAAAACATTCTCATCAACATCGAGCAACATATTAACAAAAACGAACATTTTAATATCGAAAATTTTTGATACAGGGCTGCATTAGATCTCCCAAACTAACTATAAATCATACAAGTCAACGAACAAAGATAAACATCGTGTTGCTTGTGACGGAATATGCGTGTACACACGATCAAGGAAGTGAAGTAGAAGGGCGATGCAGTGCAGAAAGGGGGTGCAACGATAAAAATAAAATGAGAGTAGAAGTTGGTGTGGAAAATCACAGTACATGGTCGCTAGAAAACCACTTGGCCACGTGGGAAGTTCAAGAAGGGCTGTGACCCTCTCGATGATTGAAGATTTCTCAAAAATAAAAGTATACATAAAAGTATATGAAAAGAAAAAAAAAAGTAAGCATCACAAAGAGAGTAGATGGAAGGTGTGCTTCACTAATAGCAACTGCAACCTCATTGACTTTGGCGTCATACAGTTCGCATACCTTCATACTGAGAAGTCGAAAACTGAAGGAGGGGAAAAAAAAAAGTAAAAGGATAAAAGTAGGAGAAAAAATAATACGAAGAAAAAAAAAGTATCAAGTGGTGAAACAGAATAATAACGATGAGAGGGAATGTGGCCTCGATTGGATTGGACGGGTGAGGTCAAGACACGAACAAGTGCACACTATAGACATGTCAACAAGTGTGTACATATATCAACAAAGTGTAACATCACGTCATAAAAACTTTACAATCCCATTATTGACTAATTTTATTTTCCTGTATTGAATTGCGAGTGTTACTCATGAAATTATTTCTATTATTTATGTTTTTACTGTGAACTCAACCTCTATCAATGTCGTTAGCGAAGTTGCATCCTGATAAAACTGATCCTCTCCTAAATGAGTAATTTCCCCAGTTTTTTTCTTTGCCAGCAATGGAATTACTCAGAGCTAGAAACTTTTTTACTTCGATCGACCACTCGTAAAGTTCACAGAATTATAACCAGAACGTTCACCCTCGTTTTTTTTTCCTTGCACCATGACTGATGTCTACAACGCGGTTGTAGCGTGATAAAAAAAAAGAGTTTTTTTTCATTCCGTAGATAAAACTAGAAACTAGGATCATCGAAATTGGGGTAGATATAGGAAATCTTTGATTAATCTAGTTATGGATGATATCGAAGACGAAAATAGCGCACTTGATCGAAGTTCGGATATCTGGATACGCTACTTTTATAAACCTTTCTAACTATTGGAATAGAATCTCTCATTGGGAATTTGACACTTCTATATGTGAGAGAATGTATTTATGAAATGCAAAAGCACCTGTTGTTAGATGAAAATTGTTCAATTTTCAAACTATAGTTGGATGTATAAGGATCAACAGACTGAAATAGAAATTTTCACTCATTGGCGTGTGATCGTGATAGATGAAAGAGGAAGAGTGAATTTTTCCCCCGAGTGCCCGAAATTTCGAAGAATTTTGGTGGAAAATTCGACCCCCTTCAGTTCGTTCTTCCTCCGCCAAAAATGGTCTGACAAAGTCGCCAAAATAAGCATTTTCATCGGAAAGGCGAGCACTATCCAACGCAGTTGAGAACAATGCGTTTTTCCTAGCCGTTTAGAGAGCAGTCTTCCGTGCTAGCTGGAGCAGTGTTCATGGTTGCGTTACTTAGAACTTGCCTTCCTGATGAAAAATATATTCCGAATGAATTTCTACGATGATTTTTGGCTCAGAAAAAAACGAATTGGAGTTATAAACTTTGTGCCCCCTTGAAGACCAAATTTCTGTGCATAAATCCACTCATTTTAAATCATCTACAAACTGTGATTGTACTTGAACCACTAAACAATTATATCAATATATCAATGAAGAAAAATTGACTCATGAGATTTCTACGTGTCATCAGAATGTGTATTTTTGTAAATGTTGCAAAAACACGCACAAAAACTGTCAGAGTTATCCAAACACTTTCGTTGCATTTTCATGATTCAACTAACATTAAAGAAAGCAAGTTGCATTGAACAATTTTACAGTCGCTCGAATGAAGTTGTTCGAACAATACATGTTCATGAGGTTCAAAAACAAATATGGAGCTGTCACAAGGGAACTGGATATGACCAAAGCTGCGTAATATTTTATTCTGTCAAAATATACCAATATAAACAAAAATCATCAATTATTTCGTGTGACAAGAACAGTGTTCACTAGTGTAATTAATCAGATGATCAAATGCATCAATGTGCACAGTAGACATAAATGCTACCAAGCACATGAATACAATTCACGATCGTATATGCACGCATTAAAGAGGGTAGTACATAAATTTGTATGTGCTTATGCATACTGGTAAGTGCAAAGCACGAGATTACAATCACATGTGCGTGTGTGAGTGCACACGCCTCAAATACAGCGTGCGATAATCCAAACTATTCAGCCGTCGCCTACAAAGTTTCTGCACCAACACTATGTACCCCTGTGTTACTCTTCTATTTCTCTTTAACTTCTCAGTCGCAACTTTCACAAAGTGGCATATCGAGCGCACTTCTATTCTCTTTCCCTTCAACAGACTATAAAGGTATTTAGTTATATCTTGTGAACATCTTACCGCCTGTGGCTAACAACACAAGACAATTCTCGTGTGCGCGACGTCATTTCGGTTCTCTATGTTCATCGTGGACGTTCAACTTGTTCTGTGTAGTATAATTTCTCAACTTGTAAGTACAATTGATGTTGTTACAAAGGATTATACGATTTTTTAGTTTGAACTGTTATTAATATTTATTTCTTTTTGTTATATTCGTGATTCAAAACTGTTTTCGGATTCTTATTCTCAGATCCAAAATTCTATTTCACAAAATTGAATTGGAACTTTTAGAACATCGTGTATAATAGAAAGTTTAATCATGTTCTTCCATCCTATCGCAATTAATTAACTGCCTGAATAGCGACCGATTTTTCTTTGAAAAATTGTCTACTGTAATCATCGTTGAACAGAACTGTGAAATTTGATGTTTTAATTTGAGATGTCAAGATATTCCGGTCTCATCTCTGACATTGCAGACGTTGTTGTAATTTCGGATAGAGGGAATGAGGTCTCTGTTTTAGAGGGAATGACACAGTGAAAAAAGAAATCAGATGAAAGGATCATATGAGGCTCGTTCAATTGTATGCTCCCCAATATTGTTCCGATTCATAACGATTTATTTTATTCTACTACACATCCCATAGAATTATGTAATTCCCAAGAGATTTTCATATTTTTCTCTACTTTCCCACGTCTCATAATGCATTCATGAATTTAGAAATAGACATCACCAAGTACATCTCTATCAATTGAAATGCCATCTTAATTGATGCGTTCAAACATCTCACTGTCCATGTCAAAGAGTTTTCAAACGAAAAAATCTGTGAAAGTACTTTGAGCACTTCACGTACTTCTGAAATATCAGGGGTGTAACTAAATTTGCAGAATTTTCCATGCCAAAAATGTTTCAAAAAGTAAATCACAAGCAAAATTCATTATGGATTGTATTACGAAGTTGATAGTGAATGGCAGTAAAATGGAAGGAAGTTAGCAGTAGAGAAGAAGAAAATAATGAAAATAATGAATGTAAACCGAAATTATAGATTCTACTTATACAGTTGTATCTACAATTTAACTTCTTTGTATCAAATTGGATGAATTCATGAATAGCGTGAGAGGTTACGAGCAAAGATTTATGTGATGTGCAACTCAGTGGCTAACCACAAACTACCAAATTCCCCTCAGAACATTCACATCTATACATTGAGTGATTACTCTAGTTCTCTTCTCTTGATCTTGCCATTTTCATCCCACTTTCCATTATCATCTTACGTCGTTTTCCAGTTGCTTCAGGCGAACTGTAGACCGAGCTGTGGCAATGTTAAATAGATTCTTGAAACTCAATAACCCAAACCGATGAGTGAATGAAAGAGGAATTGAAGTGAAATCGAGGGGGATAAGGGTGATGGTGAGAACGATATAGAAACGCGGTCAACCAATTCTCTACACCTCGTTCTTCATTTCATTCGTTTTCATTTTTCATCGCTGTTGAAGATTTGACCTGAAGTATTTTAAACGCTTTGTAAACAATGAAAATTTCTCGATCAAATCTTTATTTCATTTTGCAAAAAAATTTATAATTGAAGAGACGATATCATCCGATATCATCGTTGGAAATGAATGAGCGGAGAACATTCGGATTTAACCTGCAGAAATTGAAAATTCAGATATAGAAAATTTATGGTTGAATTAGAACTCATCAACTTCAGAATATCTGAATCCCGATAAAAAGATCAGTGAATTCATCAACGAGACAGGATTAGTGGAATTATCATTTTCAATTCATAGTCAACGAATTATTCATTCATCATATTGAATTACTCAGGGGAAAGTTTTCCAAAAATAAGTTTGAAACTATTTTATGAGAATAAAACAATTCCCATTTTCATTGGATCTAAATATCCACAAGTCACAAAAATTTTTCTCAACGACATCCAGCAAATAATAAATAACTTCACCGAAAAAAAGTGATAAATAAAAATTCATATTCATGTCCATTTTTGTTCAATTTTCGCCCCTCGATGAATACCAACCACTTTCTCCACTTTCGTTTTCACGTGTCATACTTTACTGTATCAATTACTACACCCTCTCATTTCTATCATCCACTTATCAAATAAGCTGTTTCTCATAACATGTTTCCTACATATCAGAGTATACAGCATTATAAATCAATAAAGAGAAGTAATTGCACACAATTGTATAATTAGATAAACTCTTACAATGAAACTCGATAATATAATTTACGGTTTTCCCAAGTAATCGCACCTAAACATATACAAACTCATAGCCAATGTTCCTCTAATTCCTCATCCATCCTTCCTCCAACCCCACCAGATTATCCATCACACATTTTACCTCACAACAAAGATCCTCCCCAATTAAAAACTCACATCCACACACGCTCAATTGAATTGACTCCATAATCCCTATCAAATAACGGTGAATCCTGTGAGGAATTTGAGTTTTACAAACAACTGAGACTTTACAAGTTTCACCATTCCATGTATTTACTCATCTGCACATATGTAAAGTAAACTGTTTAACTATATACAAATTTTATTGCAGCTGTATGCACGTTTGCTATTTTATATCTTTCACCTATTGCACAAATGAGATTCAGGTTTAAAAAACGCCACGCGCATTCTTCTGCTTTACGAAGCAATTTTCCAGTCGGTGAACGCATTCGCGCATTCATTCGATTGCCAACCCCTTCCTAGTCATCATTTATTCGTCTATCTATCTGTGTGTACACATATATAACTGTACATGTGATATATGGATCCAAACATGCATAGATTGCACAGATATATTTACATATTTATATTAACTAGTTCCATGTGTACAGAGAGAAAGCACTTTGTCGTTGTATTTCTCGGTTGTTAATTCTCTGAACGGAAGGGAACGTTAACGAAGGAGCTTGCACAGGAAGTTAACTTTCACTGAAGCAACAGCCACTGGTGTTTACGTAATTACTTCGAAAGAAAGAGGAGTAATATGCGAATGTATGTAAGTAAAACGTGATAAAACGTTAGATGATAATTCTTGGTAAATTTATGAATGGACACAAATGTAATGATGATTTTTACCGATAGTTATTTCGGTGATCGGAATGTTTGGTGCGAGAGGAAATTGAATTTATTATCGAATTGGAAATGGAGGTAGAGAATCAATTTACTCAATGGAATGTTAAAGTTGGTGCTATGATCCATAGACAGAAGACGAAATTAATTCAGTATTTTTAAGTCGTGGTCAAAAGTCTAGACTGAAGTTTAATATCAATAAGAGCGGTTATATTATTAAGGATATTTTTAGTGATTGATCTCTTGAATTATTTTTATATGCATGTGAATTAAATAGTTTCAAGAGATTCCAATGGAATATTGACAGGAACAGTTTCGAGAATTTATACTGAAGAAATCTTCAAATTGTCGAGAGACAGATTTTATCCCAAGCAGATTAGAAATGAATATTCAAGTGAAGAAAAATTTGATACTTCCTTCAGAGTTTCCAAATATCCAGCACACTAGAATTAAAAGTGAAGTAACCAATTTTGACTACAGCTTCAAAAAAATTAATATTCTGTGGAGCAATGAAAATTATCACGAATTATTCGTTCAAAATTGCGAAGAGAGTTTTGATGAACTCAATCATGAAGACAGAGCATACTATTTTATAACATAAAATATAACCCGATATTTATCAAGACTTATTAGCAATTTATTCTGTAAATTTCTTTCCACCCTCCATAACATTAAACGCTCAGCCATGTGAGTTGCGGTGGACATAATCTCTGCCATGTACCAGTGCGTAAGACAAGATTGTGCAAGAGCGTTCAACGACGTTATCCACCGTGCGTGTCCATGGGAAAATGCCTCTGACAAATGACACCGGTGACCGAGACAAATGGGACAACATGAAGGTTCAAGCCACATATTATGTACATACAGATACTCACGCTACATATGTGCATGCAATACTACATAGATTAATAGATAGACAGATAAATAGATAGATAGATGTAGTATATAACACTTTGGAAGCTCACGTTACACTTCTGTCTGCTTATAGACTCTCTATCTAGCAAAGTTGTCAATATCCCCGCGGGTGATTAATCGATATCGCGATCGTGATAATTATCTCGTCACTGCAGTTAATGAGCAAATGTAGAATTTACTCGACGACGTTTTCGGTCGTGTCCATGTAAATAGATTGCGAATTCCCTCTGGCGATTTTGTATAGTTTGTGCGGTCATGTTAAAATTATTTATTATGAAATTAAAAAGTTCTCGTGCTATTTTCATGACAGATTGAATACAGTTACATTTACCTGTTTGTGATTAACATCATGGAATAATTATACAGATAATTTGAAGTTTGGACGAAGGGGTGAAAAAGTGGGGAAATGTGTTTCGTTGAAGTTTTTATAACGGAATAAATGAGTTTGTTTGTGGAGATTGGACCACTTTTCCTCTAACTTTTCAAATGAATTGATATGATCCGTAAAAAAATGTCACAAAGTCTCAATAGATTTTGAAATTATTTGGATTATTCTAGTTGTCAAACTGGAAGTCAAAGTGAAATGAAATGTAACTATTTATCGTTTCTTCAATGTCATTTTTCTATGTACAGAATTCATGGTGCAGTTTCTTTTTTGGTCTAGCCACTCCCGAGATTACGCTACCTATATTGGACAGGCAGATTCATGTCTAAGAACTAAAACCACGTATTATGGATTCAGAAACTTGGAAAATGTCGGGAAATCTCACGATGATTCGTGGGAATATTCAAGCCAATATCTCCGCTATTTTTCATGGCACTTCCGCATGGATTTTTATTAGAGGAAAGGGGCAAATTTTCAAATACGGCTGAGTGGTTGCCATTGTATGGAGAACGATATGGAATTAAAAATTAGTATGCGATTCTCGAATTTTAAACTCAGAAGAAGTGTAAAAAAATCATGAAAATATATTGTCAAGTGTCGAGTGTATTTATCATTCTTCTCTTCTTTTTTTTATCTCATTTTTTCTTCTTTCATTCAAACTCAAAGTGAGAAAGGAGCTTCTTCTATTGTTGCAATTCCCTAGATTAAAAGCGACAAATTAAGCGACAGTGTGTGCAGAAGCAAAAAAGTAAAATGAATTTAAAAAAAGGAGGGGAAAAAAAATGAATTGAGGATATAAGAGTGAAAGAGTGAAAAAGGGCGAGTGGCAGATGGAAAAAAAAATTACAAAATGAGAGGGGGCAATCGCGAATTACCGAACCGTCGGAGCGGATAAAAACCCGCCTATATCTCGGATCCACTGGAGTTTCGAGCCATTAAAGCTCTCCATTGCCCTTCTCAATCCCTTTCCATTCTACTCGCTTTTCCTTCTTCTTTTTTTCTGTCTTCTATTCTCTCTCACTTTGCCAGTTATATTCTCGTCGCAACTTCCATTGTGTAACCCCTTCCGGGACGCGACCCCCTCGCGATCGTTCGCCATTGTGAAAAATACAGTCGACCACCCGAGACTCCATTTCTGAACCGGAAGAAATCCAAAACCATCACCAAACCCCGACTCATACTATTTTGCTCATACCTTCTCTTTATCATTTATATACTCACATCTGCTCACCCTCTATATTTATGACTCTTTGAATGATGAAAACTCACGAGTATATAACAACATAACCTCGGGTGAAGATAAAACTCATCGCGAATCAATGAAGCCCATTTGCTATTTTCATCGAGTTGGCGGAGCTAAAAAGGAAATCATTTTTTTTTCCTTTTTCGAATCTATTTTTTCTATTCGCGTGTACATTGTATATGAACGAATCCCGAGCGACATTGTAACTCTATTGGAATGTATAGTTCACCATAAAACTCCTCTGTACTCTCACATCTATCAAGAATATTAAATTTAGAATGAATATTACATCAAAAAGATAGAAATAACTGAATTCAAATCAAATTTGTACAGAAATCAAATAAAAATCATTTGTCACACTTGTTTTCTGCCTCTCTTCTGTTTTTAAAATTTCTCTTCTCTCGATGACTTTTAAAGAACGCAGAGAAATTTTTAACTTTGTCAGTCGAGATAAAGAATATAAAATATTTCCGCCATGTAAATTTATTTATGCAATTCAATAGGGTTGAATGTAAAAATAATTTGTTTTCTTCATAAAACACAGATGAAAGAGCCGTAGAATGAAATTAAAATCATTGTGGAACGTTTGTAATGAAAATAATTTGATTCACGTTATGGTTAACTAGAAATTACTCGAAAGAACAAACATCCCTTTTCATTCACCATAGTTTAAAATGATTAGTAATCCTCTGGTAATCCTGTCAAGGCCTGGTTGAAGACTCATCTCATCTCTATCACCCTACCCAACAATCTTCCACCCCAGGTCTCACGCTTTCTGCAAAACTTATAATCTCTCTTCTCACTATCCAACTCTTCTCTTCATCGAACCTCTGATCCGTTACGCCGAGTACGGTTTAACGCGCGGCTCACACGGGAGAATGCGCGAGTGCGCGCAATCGTTCCAGAATTACATTTGCCCTTTCTCTCGTGTTATTGCAGTTTCAAACAGGAGCCAAACTTTTGTATTTATATATATACATATACTGGTTAATGAGAAAGACGAGAGCGCACTTGTTTGCACAAAGTACGAGTTAAATTGTATTTGTGCAATTATATAATCTGAAATTGTATACTGAAGAAGACTTGAGTGAGAATTTGTAAAAAATTTTCGTTTTGTTTTCTCGATTATTTCATAAATTTACTTCTCTTCAACTCCACTGCAATGAACGTTGAAAATATTTTTTACTTCCACTTAAAATAACATCAACGATTTAATTCACGAATTATTTTCCGTGATATCTATTCATGTTGTTGTCTAATGTTTGAATACAAAAGAACTCAACTTGTTTCCTCTTCGTGCACACGAGCGTCACCGTGCTGTCGGTCTCGATGACTTTGTAGAGCAAAATTGTTAATTAATACCGTAATTAATTTTGTGGCGTGGTGTTGTACGGTCGCGTGGAAAACGCCACGGCTAATTCCACACGAGTGAGACTCATACTATTCACATTGTGCATATGTGTACATAGAAGGCTACCACAAGCTGTCGGGCCTCTTCCGATCTTACTCAAAAATTAGTGGGTGCAACATATACCAGAGACGGTCTGTGACCTGCTTTGCTCTTTATGGATAATGCATTTCGCCTTCATCAGTATTATGCAGCCGTATCCTCATGAATTTTCTATGAACAAACGCCACCAAGCCGGAGAGAACTTGTCAATATAATAAGCTAATTAAAATCACCTCACTGAAGAGCGGAAAATATAAAAAGAAGAAATTGTGATCAAAGTAACTTTATCAAGAATGATAATAAAAAGTAGTGAAGATTAATTATTTTTAAATTACAACAGGGTTGAAGTAACTTTGATTAAAAAAATAATTTTGTATGTAACTAATGTGCAATTTACCTACGTAATAACATTTTTGTATTTTATTTCTTCACATCTGCGTATAAATTCTCAACTCCATCCTCCAATGCATGCGCGAGCTAATTATATATCCGGTTTCGCTGCTCATAGCCAGATATACACACACACACACACTCACATGTATGTATTTATATAAGTCAGTAACGAAAAACTGTGGTAGCTCTGGAGGAAGGTACTTGTCGGTGGTAGTAGCAATGAGAGAGAGTTTACAGTTTCCTTCAACGTAAATTATTTCAATTGGTGAACGCATCCACCATAAATTGTGTGTGTATATGGCAAGAAATGAGAGAAACAGAGTGGCACAAGTTGAAGCGGCAACATCAGGGCAGTGTGAAAGATGAGAAAAAAATATTTAGATATGTATGCCACATACTCATTTAAACATATCACTGAAACACACTCGATTCATAATGTCTGACCAACGTGGTTTTTGTCTACTGAAAAGTTCATGGCTACGTCATTATTTCTTGTCATGACATGAAATTTTTTTCTCATCGTCGGTGTACTGTCATTTGTGTGACCACAAAAAAAATATGTCACAGCGATTTGTTTATCCCTGCTAGTTGTGAAATGATAAACGAAAAAATGTTCAACCTCTCCAATTTGAAGTAAAAGAGAAACAAATTTTTTCACCGTCAACACATAAAGAAATATGTAAAATTGATATACTCAACATACAATTTTTGTGCAGTCACATAACACGAAAATAGCCACAACGAAACTGAGAGAAAGCGCAAAAATAATAATAGTACATATTTTCAACTGCGGTTCGTTTTAATATTGATATACACCGTTTCCATTCCCTCATACATAGACATATCAGTGTATATATTGTTAATATACCGCAGTGGATCCGTCGATTTGTCGATATAACGCAGTGCCCTTCCAACAAATGCAAAAGCTACACAAACATACACCCCTCACACTTGGCAGTTTCTATCGCCCTCTTTTTTTTCATCCTCACTCCTATCTCCAACCATTCATTGTGACCGCGTATATGGCTGGATGGTTATAGATGTGTGTGTTGACTTTTGGCAGATCGCCGGCAGCCGATAAAATAATCGGTAACGGGAGCACACAGCAGTTGTGATGTTCAGTCCAATGGTCTCTTAGGAGTTCGCCCCAAATCATCATGCCAACTAATAAAAAAAAGTGAGAGAAGTTATAGGAAAAAAAAAAAAAAACTCTAATAAATTGTTACTCAGCGAAATTTCTAATCCACTTAATCTGCAATACTATTTATGAATACCAATTTGCTATAATTTGCAATCGCTAAAACAAAGTGAATTGAAAGTTAAAAAAATACTGTTCACATGTTCCAAAGTTGTTTGAGGGTTTTTATGTACATAATCACTACCCCATCGACCTCGTCTGTTTCACTATCGCACCCACCTTCATTCTCCCTTTATACTCCAAAAAGCACGTGCTCGAGATGGACAAATCTTGGAAGATGAAAGATTGATGACGTTGCGCGTGCTGTGGTTCCAGAAACGTAATATACCTACAGTTATATTCTCGAGTGAGATAAAGGGAGCGAGAAAATAAAATGAAAAAAAGGGAGAAGAAATGAATAAAAAAGAGGGAAAGAAGAGGAAAAAGATCACTTGAGCATATAGACTTTAATATACCTCACGAATAATTTATTGAAGATCCAAATGAAGAGAAATTTCAAACGTCCCATGTAAACTAACAAAAAAAATGGTGCAATGATTTATGTTGAAAAATAACTAAATATTTATTTATGCAATTGAAATTGAAACAGATAAAAGCACATTGTCTATTTATCTTCCAAATCATTTTTATCGATTTATATTTTTTCAATAATATACCAAAGCCAATAGAAATCTCGCGCAAATAACATGCTGTAACAAGTTCAAGGTTTCAAGTTTGCTGCAATTCAACCAAATTCTGTGATTATTTTCGATTGCATGTCGTATTGAATTTACATATACATGAGAGAATTTGTGCACCACCTGATGTATATACAATATTCAAAACTAGTCTTCATCGCCATTGCTGGTGGAAGGGGTACATTTGGGGTCAAAGTGAAAGGGGATGGAGAACGAGAATGAGGAAGAAATCGAAATAGGTATAAGGATAACAAGGTTGCGCACTGTGGTGCAATGACGTCATTAAACTCACTCACTTCGATCGAGGTTGGATTTGATATATGATCGTGTGGTGTGTTACAGTGCGTCCTTGTGATTAATAAAAGCCCGAACTTGCGAAAGTTCAATGCTCAACATATGCAGGGCGGAAACGTGTGCACGTGTTTATTATATAATACCAAAGGTCGATCAATTAAATTTGATTATTCCTTGATTTTCATGTAAATTCATTCTCGTCATTAAAAACAAAAATGGTGAACCGAGCTTAGAAATCTGATAACAAATCAGATTAGCTCAATTATTTTCTAAATTAGAAGACTAATAATATCACTGATAAATAATTTTTCTTCATCATATTAATGCAGCATTTCATAACGCCACATTTTTTTTTTCCTTCCTTTTCTCAATTCATACGGGAAAAAAATTGAAAACGACGAGTAAGACGCGACGAAATAAACTAAGAGGATTAAATGTATCTGTATATATGAACAAAGGGTCGTATAAAGAGAATGAGGATGGAAAAAAAAACCAACAGTACTAATAGAGGAAAATGAGGATGGTGGATAAAAAAATAGGAAGAAAAGAATCGAATAGGAGATGAAGAAGGAAGAGTGAGAGAGGAATCGAGCCAATTGATTCCTGAAGCAAACGGTTTTCACCTCTACTTGAAGCTATTACCGATGTCTCGGGCAATTAGTAGCTCCGTTTCCGGAGCTGGATTAATGAGCCGCTCTCGTTTACCCGCTCGCACACACTCTCAATCGTCCTTCTCTATTTTCACTAGTGCAACACCCTGTCTGTTTTGCTCACTCGAGTCAATGTCTCTGGAGCAGTTTCCTTCACTAGTTAGCTACACCACTTGTGCCAAGCGCGATCCCTCTTGACATTTATAAAGTAGCCAATGCCCTTGGTGGCAGGGTGATAGTGATGGTAAATCACGCGCACACGATACTCACATTGGAACACAGTCGCATTTAGTCCTAAGTGTTCTTTATTGTTGCTCATTTATTTATTCTCTCTGTGTGGGTAGAAATTTTTTTTTAACTCGTAATACACGAAAAGCCGAGTGGGAACGGATGAGTGACGATGACATTACCGCAAACGCCAACGTGTGGCTTTTCATTTGTGTGGTTAACCGACTGGATGTATAACAGATGACAGTGTGGATTGGAATTTCAGATGTTTGTACGAATCACAGATTGATATAAATTTCATTTTGTTATCTATTTGACCTACTTGATTATACTTCAATGATATCCACATTATCTCTCCTTGGGCATCTTTGGGTTATCTAATAATAAACATTCAAACGTTTGGAGTGTGAGATATTTCCTATTGTTAGAACGCACCAGACAAAACCAAATTAGAAATGTTGATGTACTTCAGACTATCATGATCCTTTCAATCATTGAATAATTGGTATCAAGATTGAATAAATGAAATGGTATGAGATAATTGTTCGTGTGTTATAGATGGAAATAAATTTCAAACTCTCCGATCAATACGAAATAAATCAAGAGTTAAAACGTTATCATGAATGGTTAATCAGAAAGTGTATTTGAATTAAGTATATTTCAATACATGAATCATACAATTGATAAATAATGCTTATAGGGGTAGTTTGAGGATAGTGGATATCTCTGTTGTTTGTGGAACAAATGGAATGTTTATTTCATTTTATATTATTGCAATAGGGAAGAGGACGTTTATCGATAAACTGATTACGAAAAAATGTGCAGAACTGGTAAGTGGTTTTTGTATATTTTATAAATATGGTGAATAAATGGATGATGGAGAAGATTGTTATATAGTAGGAGTAGTTATCCATATTAAAAGGATCACATTTTAATATAGACATTGTTATATGAGACATGAAAATGGTTGAATCCCCATGAGTGAAGCACACCGTATTATAATAATTCAGAAGCTCTTCAAATTAGTTAACAACGCGAGCAAGAAAATTGTAGTTAAAATATCTACTCAGTCTCTTTCTCATTTACTGCAACTCTTTTCCTACAACTCTTGAAAGCACGTTCACATATTTCGCGGTTAATCCCAAAGCCTATAGAGAATATTCATGAAGAGCTTTATGAAGACGTTGAATAAATATCTCTGTGTATACCTTTTATGAAATAATAACAGTGAGTATATCAACTTGTGATGGAAGTTCTAGAAAAAATCCAAGACATCTTGAAATATTCAAATTATTAACTCAATATCTGTAACTTGTCACCTGGAGTGTTTGATGATTTTTCTTTCTATATTTCAGTATCTGCTGTGTGAATTTGGTACGACAAAGGTAACACTCTGAAATTTTTCGTTGTGATTCTGAATGATTGGAAATTAATTTTACTTTTGTTGATATTTTGTGTAAATAAGAGGAATTGTTCAGCAGTGATTTGTCGTTGTTGGAAAAATTTTCGTGTGAAGGAAGAATTTTCTCTGAGAAAATTTTGAACATCAAACAATTTATTTAATCTCATCCGTGACATTTTTATGAAAAGATTTCAACGGAATTTGATTTGAGAACTTTCGGAGAAAATATTGGATAAAACAATTGAACTACGCTTGCATATGTTCTACGGGCGAATATCTAATGCTTATGCGAATCAGTGATAGATGCACAGTGCTATATACAGAGTCCCACTAGAGACAAGGCAATGGGACAATTGCAATGCAAAGCGCGCTACGATGGAATTCGATTTGGATCAAATCAATCGACGCTTGAGTATTCATCGTCGGGAATGTGTCATCGCACATCAAATGCACAGTGAGACAAACACGTCGTACCTCACATCTCTACACCGCACAGGCGTCAGGAATCTGTTCATATCTGTGTTAATGGATCATTCATACGCTATAGAATTATGATGTATACATAATTTGAACACTTGAAGAGAATTGTGGAATTTAAGGGATGATATTGGTTGATATTGGGTTCGAAGAAGTTGAGGAATTTCTGAGCATTAAAAATGTTTCATATGTATTCAAATAATACTGTGTTGAAAAATATTATGCGAAAATTTTTATATAAATGTAAATAAAATTGTGTTCTGGAAAAAAATCAACATAAAAGTTAAAGAATATTTTCTTAAAAACTTCAATATGAAAATGTCAACATTTCTACAAAATGATTTGATTATGATTCAATGAACATCCAAAGTTGTTGGCATTTTAATTATCACTGCCACTTTGTGAGTTTTCTGTACGTTAATGTCCAATTGATATCCAACATTCATCATTCTCGCATTCTCAACTTCATTTCGTCTGTACATTCTTGAATACATGAATAAATAATCTTCAATAAACCAAAGAACTTTCAGTGTAAAAATTTCCTTCCTTTCTCGAATAAAAATAAAAATTGCCATTTTAGCTTCTACGTTTTTAGCCCAATCCTTCTATAAATTTTTGAACATGCACTCAACTCAAGTATCGACATGGTGCCAGTTTACCGATTAAATTCACGAATGTTCGATACGATTATTTGTTAAACAATTATGAACAACAAACAAAAATTTCAATTTCCAATCCACTTAACGAAACAAAACCCATTCTCAATCCAGAATTACATCCCCGACTGCCACAGCTGCATTTGCATTTAACGAAATGAAAACTAAAATTATCAAAACCTTTCCGTCCATATCAATTATTTTTCTTTTTTTTTCCTAATGAATAAATGTCCATTCGTATCAAAAATAGTATGGAGATCGGGTCTTCATAAAATCAGAGAGCATTTCCCGTGTAACTAATGAAACATTGTTCAAAATTTCGATTATCCAGACTGACTATTCAATTTCATCGATGCTCTCATCTGCCATTGAATACACAAATGTGTTTGTATATCTCTCATTTTTTTCTACCCTTTTGTTTATATAACCACGAGAAAAAAAACCGCATAACATCGAATTGCGTCAATTCTCTTTTGCACACATTCGTTTCATATACAGACAATAGTTGAACTGATAAAGACAATATAAAAACACCAATGTTTCACCACAACTAAATTCCCATTAGTCAACCAATGAAGAGAATAGAAATTGAATGAAACAAAAGGAACACAACGTACCAATGAAATAATCAAACAGAAATAAAATTGATTATATTCATACACGTGACCGTCAATGAGTATAATTTGTCTAGCGGCACAACTGTTCAATCGTTCGCAGCATTATACACCGCGCAATTTATTCGTTGACGCACACTTATCCACCTGTTGCTGCCACGCAACCCAACTTTTGTTCTCACTTGTGTAAAGTAGAATCAGGTAAAGTATACTTTACATTTATAACATAATAACCACACAAATAATATTCATCTCACATATTTTTAATTTAATACTTTGCCTCAAATTCTCGCTGGTTAAAGTCTACAAAAGTGTTCTACGTCGTGTCTTTTTCTTCCACCACATTTTTCATTCACCATCAACACACATCTGAATAAATACGTAAAAGTTGCAGAAAATGCTGAATCACAAATAAGCACAATAAATCTAATTAGATGTGGCAATAAATAACTGTGAATAACGAATCGTAAATAATTTGCAATAATTTAACTGTGAGAGATAGACACAAAAGGAATATAACACAATGTTGTGTCAGCCAAATGCGATACTAAACTGCATGTATGTGGTATGTTATACAGATATATTTCTCTTCCTCACGGTCCATAAACGCATTTAGCTTCGAAGCATCGACGTAAAGGCCAACCGCAGAAACTTTAGAGTCACTTTGGGACTTCTGCTCGTACCTAGATCGTTTATTACCTGAGGCACCTGGGGTACATCTATCCATATTCCTTTTACCCTCTTTCTCATTCTCTTCATCCTCACTTCTCTGTTCTTTCTATGCATACGTACAAATGTATTTTGCCTACTTGTAAATTCTGAAGCTCACGGGATCGACATACATCCTTGAGAATACCCAAGTACAAGGTGCGCGCTTGTTTCATTGTTGTGTGTGAAATAAGTGAGTAGGAAAAACATGACGACGACGTTGCCAACAGTGGGTGAAACATGGGTGGAAAAAAATAGAGAAGTGTTCAAGCCAACGGAGAAGAGAGACTTGGTAAAAAAAGAAAAAAAACATTAGGCAGTCGACAAAGCGGGAAAAAGTCGAGGAAAAATGATGAAATAAAAATAAACGAAACGAGCACGCGGTAAACCTACAACGAGATGAGATAGTTTCAGCCATGACAATGTTTTTTTTATAACCAGTGTGAATATTACACAATGAATGCGGATGAATGACGAATGAAAGGAAAGTTAGAAATGGAATGCGAGGAAATTTGCATTATTTTTTAGTGATTGTGACAAAGTCGCTCGCACGGGTTTATCATGAACAGTCAAATTTTTTTTTTCTTCGAACTCTTTCTCTTCCCAACAACTCCCGTCGAGAGTGTTGAATTTCATGAAGTGTACGCAAAATCGCTGACACTCGAGTGCATCAAAATATTTAATGAAGCCACGAAAATTTTTTATTCAAATTGATATCCTGAATAATAATAATTATCTCAATGTAGATATGAATTGTTTCATATTGAATGAGAGTGTGAGTGGACATGTTTGTATCGTAAATAACTAGCAGTAGATTATCGACAATCGCATTCCACAGAATTGAGGAATTTATTCGTATATATATAGATGAATGTGTGTGGTTGGCGAGTGTTTGGACGGTGTTAAAGTCATGTGTTAATGAAGTAGAAATGCGAAAATTTCAGAAAATTTACCATGACACTTGGGAATTTTACGACTCATAAAAAAACTAACTCATACATTCATTTGCATTTTGATGCAACACACCCCGGCGCAAGTTCACATTTAATCTGCTATTTACATACATCAAGAATATTAAATATTTCACACATACACAAAAAATTTTTTTTCCATTTTTCACTGAGAATAAAACGAAAAATGAAGAATAAACCAACATCGATAAACACACATTCCCCGGATTTCTTCCGATAAATTTTTATATTTTCCTCACATATTTTATAGTGTGGGGCAAAGAGGTCAATTCAACACAAAATTCGAACATGAAAAAAAGGGAACACTTTTACCCAAAAAAAATAGAAAAAAAAAAAAATTCACCAAATGGAGGATTGTGAAGAGAATACGAAAGTGTATATAAATAAACTCGAATATTTTTTTTTCTCTCCATTTCACCTCTTTCCTATCTCTTCTCATCCAACATCTCGAGTAACTAAAAACTCGAATCCCAAAAGCGACGAGAGACCATTTTGGTCGAGCAAGTGTACATATATTTTATTCTATCTAAAAGTCGAGGGGAAGGAGACAACTTATGTCACTCCAGTTGTCACACCCTTCTTCGTGCGGTGTTTGTATTTGGTCGAGGATACAGGGCATTTCCCGTCAGTTACCGTCGGCGGAAAGTAAACGTCCGTTTCAATAAAACCAACGCCAAACCACATAAGTCGGATGTCAACGATTATCCCCATGTCATCCAGTGAACTCTCAACTCCCTGCTCGTTCTATCTTCAAATAAATACTTTCCTATACATATATATATGAACATGTGCGATGTATAGTGACATCAACCATCAATATGTCACATTCACTCGTCAAACTTTTACTGAAACTTTTGTTTTTTCTCCCCCAAGTGCCGCGATTGAATTTGGTTGAATTTTCCAGTAATATCGATTTACCTCCGCCCACATCACTCACAAACCCATCCACCACTCGTCTTTCCATTTCTCGTCTGCCTTCTCGTATCTATCTACTCTCATTTCGACGATACTCGAACCATTCGTCCTCTTCATCCCTTTCTACAACTGCAATCCATCTTCAGTTATATACGTACATGTATATACATGTATACGTTCATCTTATCAACGTGAACGAACGAAACCATTCAACGAAACTGTGGCTTTCCACTTTAACTGCTAACTCTCACACTAATTCAATCTATTCCATAAAAAAGAAAAGGTGCTACCAATTAGTCAAAAAATTAATCGCGTACTACAAATGAGTTTTATTGCAAGATTCGTCAATTAACTGGGTTTCATCACTGTGCTTTTTTGTTGGAAATATTTTTATTTGCGATTTTGATCATTTTTATTGTGATGGTTGCGCTTTTTTTATTCTTTGTAGTGTTTTCTATGTTTTATATCTTTTCTGAAATATTCACATCAATTTCAGATGGTTGGGAAACGTTTCTGAGACGAATTTCTGATTTATGATGTTACAATTAAAATGTGATGTTGATAAATTACTCACGATCAAAGTCAGAGCAATTTGGATGATTTTAGCATTGAAAATTGATATGTTCGATTCCCTCATGCCTTCATTAATGAACAGGCAATATTAATTGGAAGTAGAAACGTGAAGTTCGTTGTTCAGAATGTGATATTTGATTTGAAGCTCTTAAAAATTTCAGTATTTCAAATGACACGAGAAAATTCTGATATCATCTTGGATTCAACAAATCCCCATCAATTTACCGAGTGAGAATAAAACCAGAACCGAAAATTCACATTCAGCTTTGAGAAATCAGAGTCACTTGAGAATAAATTCTCTCGTTCTATCTTGACATGTAGCAAACTTTCATGAAGACTCATAACAAGAACGGTTTACAATCACATGAATTTATATACAAAAATATACAGACATTCACGTGTGGTTTCAAATTGAAAAGGTGAAAATGTTTACAATAGATGAGTTCAGGAATTGCACTTGCAATTTTGTCGAGCACATAACACCGTAACTAGAACAACATTCGTTGGAACGAGGCTATAAAGTCGATGAAAGAAACTCGCGAGTTTTGTATGGCCACACCAGGGAATCGAAAATGTGAAAGAGACAAGAAAGAAAAAAATGATCAGGAGGTAGAACATACCGCGGTGGAGGAGTAACCAAAGTCGCAGGTTTGTTGAGATTTACGTTACGTATTTCCAAGATTTTATAAGTTCCATTTTAGTGTAATGAAATATTCAATTCACATATTCTCCCCACAAATGAGGAACGAAAATGATGATTAGTTATGAAATGAGACAATGGAACAATTGTGGTGCTTCAGCTAATTATTCAAAATTACTGAAAAATTTTCAGAATTGAGAATATCATCGCATTGAAATGCTGCATCAACTCCAACGTACAATGAGAACTTTGTTACAATCAGATAAATTATTTTCAAACTATACATTTTGGTTAATTAGGATAATTTGATGTTGAAATCTGAAACAAAATATCTGCTTGCCTGAATGAAATATCAATTCAGCTATTTTCAATGAGAAAATATTTTCGTTGTTAAAAATTTCATCTATCATTAGCGAATATTCGTTCTCATGAATCGCTATGTTCATCAGTGAGTTATTCTGATCTCCAATATATTCATTCATACACAAAAAATGTTCGCATACACAATTAAACATCATTGTCAAGTGAATATGAACAATGGAAATGTACGTCACAAGGCCAGTGTAAAGGTTGAAAGACACATAAACTGGCCGTGTGCTCATCGAGAACGAGCACAAGTGAAATTGCGTGACAGAATACAAGTGATTATCCTTGGTTCATGAACTTTGAGGGAAGCAAAAGGTGAACGAAGTGGGGAAACAAAGAAAAAAAAAATTAATGCAATCAGGATTCTACCAAAGCGCTCATCCTTCTTTGAGTAGATCTGACAGAAAAGCTTCAGAGTGCTTCAAATAATTCACGAATATTTTCTTTTGATACTCAAAGATCTCCAAATTTCTATTTTGCTGTGATTTCATTTTCCATATCTATCATACGATTCATTTTTTTCTCTCCTCGAGAAAGTTTCATATACAACCAAAATCTGAAAGTTCTACAAAAAAAATCCAAACTTTCAATGAACGTGAGTTGATTCACTGATGCGGGTTGTATATCTCTTCCGTATCCGTCTCATTCTTGAGAGTGAAATTCACCACTGTGAAATAGTTTTGAATATTATATAAATATATATA
>JABMBR010004709.1:0-21822 GCA_018881525.1 Meteorus sp. PSUC_FEM 10030008
GTGGATTCATTATACAATCACTGTGAAACCACCTCATTTTCAGCATGTATCCACTTGGTATCCAGTATGTATCCACTCCCGATACATTATGGATCCAATGCGTATCCACTCTGGAAAGACTCTGTTTTCGATATGTATCCAGTCTGGTAACAGTCTGGGAACGCGATGGACAAATGTAACAAACACACTCTGGAAATACTCTAGAAACAGCATGGTTACAGAATGAATCCATTTCCACGCTGTTTCCAGAGTATTTCCAGAATGGACTAGAGGTCGCGAGGGACATGGATATTGCAAGTGTGATAATTAGGGCCAGGAATCTGGTATCGCTGAGAGAGGAAAAAAAAAGGTAGGCACGGTCAATTAGTTAGATTCGTTGTTTTACATTTGAGATTTTCATGTTTCTAGAATCGAGTGAAGCAGGTATTGGCATAAAAATAAGAATATGGGAAAAATATATATTCGAAGATGAAAAATGGCATGAAGAATCTTGAAAAAAATAGATATTGTTTGATGCGTATACCTCGAGTTATAGATCTTGTTATGGATCAATTGTCAGTACGTTGGTGGTTCATAATCTCGCTCATAGCTTCGCTCTCAGTCTTGTTCTACGTTTCACTTGACACTGTTTTCAACCTTTCGACTACTTATACGCGGGAACCTAAAATTTTGCGGGGGTATACCGCCATTTCGACATGACGTTGAAAAAATGAAACAAAGTTCTAGACCGTCAAATATTTACGCACGAACATTTGAAAATTTATGCGAGCATGCTGAAATTGGGACAGGGGCCTGAAGAAATATCAGAGCATTAGTCCGGTCAAATATCAATACTCAGGTATCCAGAGATGAAGTGTGGAAAGTTAGACTTTAGCCATGATTGTGAGAAAAATGCAACATAGTATTTGACTCTTCTACTACTGGTGCAGAAGTACCTGAATATGTGTGTGAGGTCTTGGGATTCAAGTATGAGTTCATGAAAATATATCAAAGTACTATCATCTTGAACATTGACGCACCGATACTCAAAAATCCGCTCAGATTCGTTGGAGTTCATACATTAGTCTAAGAAATCATAACAACATACATGACACCTGGATATCTACAATCGCAATTCAAAAGTCGAAAACGAAATATTATTCTTACGTCATTTTTCATCCTTAGTCATTTATTTTCCTTCATATCATTATTTTTATGCTATTACTTGCTTCACTCGATTCTAGACACAGAACAAATATCAAATTCCAAACAACCAGAGTAGTTGACCCCACCTAGCTTCTCTCTCTCTCTCTCTCTCTCTCTCTCTCTCTCTCTCTCTCTCCTAGCGACAACGGGTTCCTGGCTCTAGTGATAATCATTTGTCTATGAATCTGGGATGTTTCTCCTCTGTTGAAGCTATTTCTGAGAGGCTTCAAAATAAATTTCAATAAGAGAAATGTAAATTCTCATTTCCAGATTTTCACTAACCATTTGGGTATTCATAAAATCGGAAACTTCGATTGATCATTTCGAAGGAGATTTTTTCCAATTTTTTTAGTCGATCAATTCGTCACTATCGAGAATAGCATTGAAATGATTTCCTCAATGTTTTGTCTTATATTGTTCGAGAAGTTAATTATTATTATAGTTATTGAATAATTGGGAGAATTTCTTCTTTTGATAGTCATCTTTAGCAAAAATGATAATGGTTATACGTGTGGAACACCTATTTGTTAGTTGAAAATTTGTTTCTACGGATTCGAAACACAGGAATAAAATTGTTGTGTGATGTAGCCGTATTTCTCATGGGGATCAGTCTCTGAAATAAGAAAGAGTATGAACAAATAATTCCAGAGAGTTTCGTTCGGAAGTTCAGTAAAAGTATTCATTTATTGGAAATTATATACGAAATTATAAACCATACATTATGTGAAAGTAGATACCAGAAAAAAAAATTTTCAATCTGATCATTATGTTCTATCATGGAAATAATTGAATTATGATAACTATAACAGGATACATATAATAGAGATTGAATTTTGTCCGGAAATTCTGACAGTGATCTGTGTATGAATGATATGATATCTTCAATATTTTGATTGTGGAAAATCTAAATGGCTACAATAACTACCACAATATCGTTTCCTATTTTGCAAACAACCGCACAAACGTCACTTACTCATGAATGCCTAGTAGTCAATTCACTCATGTTCGCCAAAATCATTAACATATTTGAAGTACAAATGTCGACAATATCTTTAGAGTTTTCGTAAATTGCGACCCCACTTTCACAGATATTATTCCGTTTATGATGAGAGACGCAATTGAAATTGGGAATGATAATTTCATCTTCATTTTTTATCCACGCTACAGAAAGTTATCAAAGATAAGCATTTTCAGTAATTGGATCGTTGAAATCCAATACATGATTTCTTAAACTTTGGTAGTTAAAAGTTGATGATAACATACCTCTTTTTTTACGAACCACATCCAAGATAATTTGCGTTCTGGTGTGCAATGTGTTCAGAGGTTATCTTCGAAATTCTTGAAACAAATTCTCCGTTGATTGAGCTTGCTTTCGTTTATAATGAAACTTGAATTTCATTCGATCATCTTCAAGTGTTACAATATACAACGTAAACAAGTTCTTGCGAGTGTATCTCACTATACTCGTAAACAGTTGCACTAAAAGTTCCACCCTGTGATTTATGTATAGTCGAAGCGCAAGCTGCAATGAAAGGGAAATGGTTTCCAACAGTAATAATTTTTCCATCTGATGTTAATGGAATGCTCGCAGACCGGAGGTCAATAGGCACAGCAAGATTGCTAACTCCACTTTGTACAGCTAATTGAGCAGTTTCTCTTCTTTTCTTACGACCAATATTTGTTGAGCCACAGAACTTCAGCCAAACTCTAACTACAATATATTGTTGTCGGCGCTGAGCATTCGTTTTTGGTACTTTACCTTCAATTCGACGTTTGCGCTTTCCATACTCTATTAGACTCTGAACGCATAGTTCCACTATTGTCTCTCTATAAATTAAGTAGTAAAATAAATAGTGAATACTCAAATCATATGTACAATAAACGAACGTAGTAAGTGAACACTTGTATCAAGTTGTCCAATTTTATTAACTTACTTTTCTGAATCTGTATTACGCAAATTTGCTATAGTTTCCATTCTTCACAACGTAATTGCAATAATAAATAAATATTCACGTATAATTTAATACGAGATCACTGATAAAAATCCGTTCTCACAAAGTTTCCACGTGTCTGTGCAAGCCTGTTCGAAGTTATACGATGAAAAGGGACAGGGACTCAATGGAAGAGAGATAGAAAGAAACTTCGTTCCAAGAAGAAAGTCGCCTGCCCGTGTGCTTACTTGCTGGTAGTAGGTTTGAACACGCACACTGTGATGGAAGATCGTGAGTGTGATTTTTCCCACCACGCGGCTAAACCAATGAAGAATAACCCGCGTCGGTCTCTGCATGGGCTATCTGCCATTGGTATGGCCGCGTGGTTGGGTGAATCACACTCACGATCTACCACCACTGCACGCACGCATACACACACAGCAGACCGCATTTTGTTACGTGACGATTTCTACTAAATCGCTCTACCTATGAGCCGCGTTAAGAAACTTCGTTCCAAAAATTGAGTAAGTTCTTCGATAGAAAGCTCTTATTTTGTACTCTTTCTTTCATATTTCTCATTCCTGGAACGTATTTCACTTACAAAAAATCTATAAAACTCGAGGTTCATCATTTCGACGATGATACGGAAAAACGTCAGAAGAATTCCACCCAGATAAATCACTAATTTTCGCAGTTACAGCACGAGCAGTTTCCGGAAATGACTGAGTTTGTCGCTCGTAGAAGCTAAATACGATGAAATGAATAGCACTGATCAACAAAATTTCAACTTTTTTTCGTCTCATGAAATCTCATGTATTGGAATGAATATTGGATTCACAGAGCCACCAAAAAGGAATATATCAATGAAAAAAATTGACACATCAAGTTTCCTAGTAACATAAAAGCATTTAGCTTCGGCGCTGAGATATAGAAGTTAATTCTCTACACACATAACAGGAACTGTCGGGGTTGTTAGAACATTTTCGTGTCATATTCACGGTGTAACGGACTAACGGGAATGAAATGTATGTCAGTTGATGCAATAATCATAAAGTCGCCTGAATGAAGTTAATCAAACAAATACACGTATATGAGATCAGAAATGAATATATAGCTTAAGATGAGCCAAAAAAACTAACCTATCAAATTCATGGGTTATAACGAACCTATAAATAAAAAAAAAATTTTCCTGCAAGGCAGGATTTCTAGCTTAACTTTGAGAGGTGTTGGTGAGCATTCAGAGTTTTCCATTTAAATAACGCATGAAAAATTTTTTTCTCATTGAAAATAATATAAGTTTTGAACTGCTTGAGATGAAAATTTTTTGATGGCGGATTCTTGAAGGGCATTAAATTTCCTACAAAATCATGTCTGGAACCTTCTTTTGAAGTCGAAAATTCTTATATTTACTGGTCATGGAAATCAAATGAAAAATCAAAATAAGCTTTTTTTGGCATTCATTATTAGCAATTTTCACATTTAAGAAAATGAATTACTTTTAAATGAGACAAACGAACAAAAGAAAAGTATCGCATTAATACAAAAATATTATCGAACTCTGACGAAAAATGAAGATCAAAAACAAATTATTCTGCAAACAGTACAATTACATCGTTGGAAACATCCTAATTGTAATAAGTGAAGTTTTATTAATGACTGAAAATATGTTCTCAACATGCCTTATCTCTTTTAGAAGTGATTCATTTCCCCAAATATAAAAATTTCTAACGAATGCCTAAAATTGCTCATTTTTATGTTTTGTTCAATTTTCATGACCAGTAAATATATGGATTTTCGACTTCAAAAAAGGTTTCAGGCATGGTTTTGTAAGAAGTTTAATGCCCTTCAAAAGTCCGCGTCAAAAAATTTTCATCTCAAGCAGTTCAAAAGTTATATTATTTTCAATGGAGAAAGAATTTTTTAGGTGTTATTTGAACGAAAAACTTCGAATGCTCACCGACACCTCTCAGAATTGAGCTAAAAATCCTGCCCTTCAGGGAAATTTTTCTTCCAGAAATAGGTTCATTATAACCCATAAATTTGATAGGTTAGTTTTTTTGGCTCACTCTAATATAGCTGTCACAAAAAAGCCGGATGTGTTTGGGACGAAATTTTAATATATTCATAATGAGGGTGGTACATCAATAAAATCAAAAATGATCACAAAGTTCGTGTGACAAAAACAGTACTGACCAGTGTAATTGAGTGACGAATCGATCAAACTGGGATCTCTGGTACACATAGCAACTCCTCTTCTTGTTTCAAGAGCTTGTTTTTTTTCAAAATGCTGCTGTGGCAGCCATCCAAATTGATTGTGCCTTTTAATAAATGAATTTTTCAAAGATAGAACTAGTGTTATGAAAGTTTATCACAATCAATGACTGTGTAATTTTCCAGGAGTTTGTAGCAATGCTACAGCCCCATCAGTTAGCAGCATCAACAGAATCTTAAGAAATCGTGCTGCTGAACGAGCGGCAGCAGAGTTCGCGCGAGCAGCTGGATATGGATTGTATGCGGCTGGAACGAATGCCTATTTCAATCCAACCCATCATCATTCCACGGCGTCTCATCATCTACCAGGCAGTTGGCCACCTCCAGGATCGTCGAGCCATCATTGGGTGCTGCCATCTTTAACAGCTGGGATCTCGGGCTCGACTTCTGCGCTTATTCTCTCACCCTCCCTTAGTCCTAGAATAACCGCATCCTCAGTAGCAGTAAGAACGAGCCCAGAACGAGCGTTCCGGACTGTGGATGTGATTGCACGCGGCTACATGCAAGGTGAAAATAAGTCCTTACTCACGCGTTCAAAAGTAGGGGACAGTTAGAATGACACCATGTCGAGTTAAAAAATACAAATCTGTGACAAACATGAATCTTATACATCTACATGAAAATGAAAAAGTTCCTATGTGACAATTATCAGATTAGCCAATTCACTTCCATCAAACTTTTCGAAGGAAGAATTCGATAACGTCCATGGTTAATGGACTGTTAAAAGTTTTGATGTAAAATTACAACCGAAGACTTCGATATCGTCCAGTAAGAGTGAAATGTCGAAATGAAGTTTTTTTGGTGTAAAATTTTCACTTGTGTAATTTGACACGACGTAATCTATCATTTTTACGTAATTCCATGTAAGTATCAACGATGTCGGGAATTAAGTAGCAATTGATGATATTTGATTCATAATTATAAGCGATAATTATTCCAATCCTATTGTTATCACATAGACGGCAGCACGGGAATCTTTTAATTTTGCTCGAATGGTTGGCGTGATATTCGAATGATCGATCAAAAATTTTGAGTTCGGTATTTTTCGACATTTTCACGACGTTTATCACAATTCTACCGTAAAAAACCCCAATGCAAAAAAATGCAGTTCCGAATCTTCATCTCTCATTTTTCATTTTAATATTTACTTCGAAAATGATTATGTTACTGAACATTACTAAAATATATTATGTAATACAAAATCAGCTTAAATTACATCTGCACGCTTGATAGATTAGAATTCTGGATTTACACGATTCAAACTTGATACTATGCTGAGTACGATTTTGACAATGCACGGCATTGAACTTCGGTCCGTACGTGAAACCAAAAACCCCACAATGAAAACTGATGTCCGTCGCTTTGCAGCAAATCTTTCTGGTATTTGAAAGCAAGATTTTTTGTATATTGATAGTTAGTAAACCTCGGAAAAGGAGTCAGTCGATATAAAGAGAACGGTGCTCCTCCGGTGATCTACTTACAGTGATATAACGGAAGACTGTTTACAGATAATGATGCCGATGATGCAAGTTTAGATGGTTCCGAACAGCCCAAATTTCGACGAAACCGAACGACATTCAGTCCTGAGCAACTCGAGGAACTTGAGAAAGAATTTGAAAGATCGCACTACCCTTGTGTTTCCACGCGTGAACGATTAGCTACCAAGACGTCATTATCAGAAGCTAGAGTGCAGGTGAGCATAGTACCACTCATGTGAATTCGGTTGAAAAATGTGCACAATGGAGAAAGAATCAGTAAATGAATTCCGAACCTGCAAGACATATTGAAACGGTACTGCAAATCTCAATATTTCTAACAGCTTAACTCGTGACTCTTAGGTTTGGTTTTCCAACAGACGAGCCAAATGGAGACGTCACCAGCGCATGAATCTTCTGAAGCGTTCCCCACCTCAAATACACTCAACGCAAACATCAGCAGCAGTATCTATTGGGACACGTACCGTTCCAGGGGTTGCTTCGGATATGGCACGTCCGACCGTTCCTTGTGTCACCGGTATGGGTGGCGAAAACAGTGCTTTCCATGCAGTAGTTACAACCGCATCAGCAGTCATAGGTCCAGCATCAATAATAAATACACCGACTAAAAGAAAACCTAGCTCATTCCGAGTGATTGAACAACTTGTTCGAGAGACTTCATTGGAACATCACAATACTGCAGCAAGTGTGGAGGCAGAATCGGAGTTGAGTCCAAGATCAGAAAAAGATATTGTGGATATGGATTCCACTGAAGATGAAGAAGAAATTGATGTCCAGGACTCGGACCAGGAATTTACGGTTTCCCCTTCAGTTTCATGGATCGACCAGCAACCCCTGGAGCTCACGAAGCATGATCGTTGAAGTATATGATGATAAGAGAGTTTGTTTTGTTATCCCCAATCATAATTAAGAACAAAGACAGTCCGAAAGTGGAACAGGATGGCTGACCGGAAGGCATTCACAGCGTGGAAAATTGGCATGAGATCCAATCCGTTCGTATTGGAAGCTGTTTCGGATGTGTTAGTGTTGTGCAAATATGTCAATAAATAAGAGATTGAGAATCCAATATTGAAAATTACAAGCATTATGATGTGATGATAACTTCTCTGTTCACCAGAAATTTTGCACGTGAATGCATCAGAACAATTCATTGAGAAAAACAGGAGTTACTGTAAACGGGATCCGGTTGAGTGATAGGAGATCTTTAATGATATCATGGCGAATGTCCACCCAAAGAAATTGTATTCATAACAAAAATACATGTTTGGAAAAAAATCAGACGTAACTTACCCTCAAAAGTGTTTCCCCTACTTGTGTCTATTTCATGTGAAAATTACAGCATCGAATTTTGAGTTCGTGGACATGTATACGCATGTGATATTTTTAAATTTGTACTAGTTTTCATTCATTTTTTCATGTAATATATTTCATTTGTGTAAACAAATAATATTCACATGAGGACCATTCACATTGTGATGTTGCACTCCCCGCGTCACCGTTCTCCGGGTGATGGGAGTAACACTAGTGGGTTTCGTTCACCTACTTTTTCCTTAGGGGATGCAACCCAAGCTATCCGCCAATTATTATTTCCAATTCCTGAAGCCTGGAATCTACCGGCGCTACTGCAATAAAAGAGGATGATGAACAGGAGTTCGGCGGGAAATCAAATGAGAAATGGTAGCTTCGATGAAAATAATGGAGATAACGTTTATTAGATAATCATAGATAACAAATCGCGAAAATGATACTAATAATCTCAACAATTTGTAGTATAACTGAAGAATGAACTAATCCGGAACCGCGCTCGCTAGCGCGTAGATTGCCGCCACCCTAATATGGGGAAGAAGGGGATACTTCTCCGGCCGATCCGCGGGTCACTGTGATAGGTCTACAACCTATAACCGCGGGTACAAAAGGGGACAATAATTCCTTATCTCGAACAATTCTTATTTTGAATCTAAAATTTTGAAGACTCCAATGCGCGCGGGTTTCAATACAACCCGATGAGGACTAAAATACTATTGCCAGTGAATATACTACTTGAAACCGCGATAGCCACGCAGCGCAATGTTTATAGTCGCTTTAAAATATAACATGAATATGAATGGCCACGGCACGCCGACGGCGGACAACTCACGCAACCAAATCCGAATATTTCCTCAATCCTCAGTCTATTGTTTGCCAAGACGACGTCGTGCAGGTGGAAGAGTCATTCGTCGTACTCGAGATCCAAGGGGTGAACCAATCCGTCGTCGAAGGTCCCACAACTAATTGTAGATCGGGGTCCGTATCCTTTCGTGCTACACCTCACCACAGAATGCTGGGTCGTCAACTATATACGCCAAGATGTGCCAATAATCGATTTCAATATGCACAGCCAATACACAACCCTCAATTCAATACAATTCACCACAGTTCCAGGTCGCCAACGTACTCGATCCAATATAATGCGCAATCAATGATCAATCCGTAATAAATAGCCGTGTTGGTCTTATCATTCCTTACAATAGTCACAATTTTCTCCGTAATAGTTATAACGTGTCCTCTCTCGACGGTAGGCAATCCACGAGTGTCGAATATCCGGGAAAGACCCGGAAACGTTTCCTCATTAATTGTATTCTTGACCCCTGCAGTGTCATGTATTTCCATAGGGCCAAGTACAATATCGATTTGCCTATTGATTCGCGTGGTCGAATCATCGGCGCGCATCACCAGCGCTGAATCGCCAAGTCTATTTCGGCTATAGGATTGGAGTTGGGGGCAGTGATACCAGAAATAACATTTTCAACTACTACTATATTCGAACAGAAATATGCGTTCCACAGAAACTATACATTATAACGGCATGTAAATATCTATGTTCAAAGTTTCTAATCATCATTTTGGTCAGTCAATATCAACTTGTCTACTAGCTCGATGATAGAAAAGATGTTAGATGGACCGAGCGTGATAGGTTCTAACCCGAGTACATAACTTTTTTTTTCGTCGAGTAATGAATTGACATTTTCGAGAGAACTCATGACGAAAGGAAACTTTGTTTCAATATTACTCGAATTCATATATTACCCGATGTAGAATATCTGGAAATTATAAAAATGTTAAAGGGCAGTACTTCGGCAACGAGGAGGATATATTGCCTCAGTATTCCGAATAAATTGATAAACCAAGTTTCATTTCAGATGAACGAACCAAATATCAATCATAAAAGAATGATATTATCGGAGCGATAAATAATTGACGCTGACAAATTGAGGAAAACTTTTCTCTCAAATGAAAGTGTGCATAGATTATGTTAAGTTAACATACCAGCCACCCTGACCGAGTTTGGAGAGGTACTGATTCCCTCATTCAACATACAATAAGCATCCTTTCATTCTGGATGAGCTGGTAGTTACTGAGGTGAAGCTGATGTCAAAATCTCAAACATAACCTGTTTCATTAGGGTTGTTCGAACAGTACCCCGTAAATCGGAATAGAATCTAAATTTTTTTTTTACCAAAAGTTGAAAATGTTATTATATAAAGGCTCTGGGACGATAAAAATACCGAGTTTGCCCCAGAAAGGAATCGGGCTCAAAACTTCAGAAAATATTCATACCCATGAAATACTTCGATACAGCAAGTTCCAGATTTTTATCTTCTATCACGTCTGAATAAATCGAGAAATATTGAAGATTAGTAAAAATTGTTATTCACTGCTTCATGTTAATGAAATGATTTAGATACCGGATATGTTTTGGGGCATGATGGTAGTGTTTTGGAGGAAAAAATATGAGCCATATTTGTCGGTAAGAACCTGAAAAAAACGAGGTTCCATTTTTAATCTCACTTTCTGAGCATGTTACGATGATCGTAAAAATATGGAACTATTTTTTTCCAATTACCCATCTAATTTTCCGACGAAATTATTAGCTTGGGAAATTTTTTTCAAGTGTACCACATATCGAAAAAAATTAGAAACCGTTTTTTTTTGCGCAAAAATCGATCTTTTCCATGATAAACTTCTGTAATGATAAAATCGAAGCTTCTCTAAATATTGTACCGGTGAATACAGCGAAATAAATTCAGAATTGAATTTAAATTTGAATTTTGGGAGGGGGTTGGGGATAGGGAAGGGTACGGGACTGTAACTGTCATCGAGCCCAGCACTCAGTCCTCCTGGACCATTGTACTGAGCTCGCCTAGGTCAGTTACTCTATGTTGATTTGCGGTTCGGTGAGGCCGGTGTGTTCCGCAAAGCGGAGCAACCTTCCTAGACCTCCCCTCCAATAGATTAAACTGATCCTCAATGCCAATACCCAAGACATCCTAACGGACAGTCTCCAGTTCTTTGCATCGGGTTATCAGGTGCAGGGGCGTTTCTTCGTCCTGCTGACATCTGGGGCACATTGCTTCTGTTCTCACCCCAATGTTCCTCAGATGTCTTGCTGTGATCCAGTGTCCCGTAATGAGCCCGACGGTCAGCCTTAGCTTATTCCCGCCAAGCCCTATCAGAGCTGACTCAGCCTTTTAGAGAGTCCTTGAACAAGTGCCCTTGTGTGATGCATACCTCCCGCTACGGCCCATAACTCTTCCAGTTTCCTTCCGGCCCACTAGGAGATGTGTTCCTGCATGAAGCTGGGGGGTACTGCTATTGAACAGGTTGGTTCCGAGTCCCTCAATCCCGTAATGTTTTTATTTGGCGGTTACATACGGTTCCCACGAGAAGTCGGGAAAAAAAACGGTCACCGCCGGCAGAGCCCGAATACCGACGGAGGGCGCGCATCTACAATAAGGTCGCGCCTGGTGCCTCAAGGCGCATCGTTCGCGACACCATAACCCCGATGCCATCCAACCTTCGGCACGATTGCTTACACCTTGGTTGGGAAGTTGGTCCGCGACAAGGCTTCAGCGTCCCTAGGCTAGGTTTTACGCTAGCTGGGGCGCGCATAGCTCCTGTTGAGCAGGAAGGTCCTGTACTGCCTTCCATGCCCACCCCATCGAAGGGGGGGGGCACCGCCGACAGCCAGTCTACCTCCTGGACGTCCCCCTATCCGCCACCTAGGGACGCGCCCGATTGGCGCTCAAACTTGTAACCGCTCTTCTTTACGAAGATAAGCAACCCAAAAAATAAATTCAGAACGCTCGTATAAAAGCAATTATTCTTTATTCAATAACGTCATTATTGATATCTAATTATAAACTATGAAAAATGTATTAATTATAATTATTTGTTAACAATAAAAATCTCTTAAACTCGTGACTAGTCCTCGTCACTATCTTCATCAATCACAGTAGTGACATTGTCTTTATTGAATAAAGTATTGAGTAGGGTAGGGCGGGGCTAGTTGGGCATTGAGGTAAGTTGGGCATTCGGAATATCTCGAAAACTATTCATCATACGCAGAGGCATCAAATAAACAAAAGGAAGAGTCGTAGGAGGGGAACTCATTACGAGACCGCCAGTGACGATTCGTCAATCGCATCAAATACACGTACGGATTGTGTATTTTAAGACGAAAGAGTGAACCAATCGTGAATCCGAATATTTGCAGTTTATTATTCAAATGGAAAACTTTTGTTGCTTCGTCATCGAAAGACTATAAATGAAAAAATGATTGATTAACACATACTTCATTCCATATCCAGTTATGATTGAACCCATGGTTTGCCTACATTTTTTAATTGCTCAATTCCCCATTCCCTTGCTCAACTTACCTCACCTATGGGGTATGTTGAGCATATTCCACTTTCTGGATTCGAACACCTGTAACTTTCGAATTTGACTTTTTAGAAATGAATTACTATAGACACTTTTGCAGAGGGATAAATTAGTAATCCATCAGGATATATGACAATCTACTAAGACTCATAGTTGAGGAGCTATAACCGTTCAGATGAAAAATTGCTCAACTACCCCCGCCCTACCCTATTTTCGCTGGTCTCGGGATTTCAGCAAAATATCGGCCGTACGCCAGATAAAAAATTATAGCAGCTATGTGCCAACAATAACCAATCGTCCTCAGTCCATTAGCACATTCGCAGCTATATCGCGATACTCCACTCTATCCAATTGTATTTGGTTTATAATCAATGAAACATCTGTAAACCTCTCTACCAATATGGCGAGATTGTACTTGAGCTTTTAATATATTGGTTTCATCTCTGACAAACTGAATAGTTGAATTATCTGATTCATCCATCATCTAAGCGAAATATGATATCGCTTGTTTACATTGATAAGAACCAGTAAACGAAAGTTTCAAATCCTTTTCAGTCACTTCTGGAAAATCCACCAGATCACTAGACAGGATTGTCTGAAACGGAAGTTTTTTTCTCTGTCAACCATTTTTATCTACTTCTTTAGCTAATGTATTATCACTAGAATCTCGAGATTTCATCATTTCGACAATTTCATCTGAATACTCTGCATCAGAAACGAGGCGTTCGTTGTACTGATCGTGAAGAAACAATGCAATTTCATTAAAACTACCGATTCTTGGTAACATTTTACTGTCGAACTTTTGGTCAAGTAAATGATATTTTTGTTTCAGCATTCCGTGAACTGCCTCGACTACCCAACGAATTTTTGTGACATATCTTGACTCATTAGATTCAGCAGTTGTTTATCGATTTCGTTTGCCTTTTAATGCCGGCATCAACACTTGATATCTTTTTTGTTCCAAGCGCGCCCGAACGTCACAAAATCCTCGATCAACGACAAAAACATCACCAGGTTTCAATAGATTGCAAATACCGTTAGGAGTATCAATGGTGTCTTTCATAATAGTAGCGTCATTCACATTAGCAAGGTAGGGTCCTAACATATCCACGATGAATCCGTTTGTTGTACAAATGGTGAATGGCTTACATAACGGTACTTTTTTCTGCCCAGAGTAAGATTTTCTTTGATACGCGTTATTGGAGCTCTTTTGATGACGAGCATACGTTCCATCACAAATCAAGTGAAACTTATCACTGCGATCGGGAAACAAACTTTTTAAAAGTGGTGATGACTTATTTTCAATGATATCATCTCGAGACACAGATCGAAAATCAAAATACTGACGTAAAACTTCCTTCTCAAATAATTGTATCACTTGATCACAATATTTTGAAACCAATTGTTCATTTTCCAATTGTAAAGTCGTCAATATTAATCTGTTTGAGTTACCAGTACGTAGCTTGAATAAAAAAACAATGAGAGTTTGAATAACTGTACGAGAATCTGTATTTCTCACAGTATTGAACAAATCCCGCAATTTGATTGTTTCCACGTTTCAACCCAGTAAATATGTAAAGTTGTTCATCAGGTATACGAATATCATATCCATTTTATCAATCAACGTAGAGTTACATTCAACAGCCAAGCTTTCCATCATTTAAGTCAATTCTGACGATTTTGGGAAACTTCAATCAGAATGAACTCTCAATAAATTCAAATCTCCAGTATAGAAGCGCTTTTCTATGAGATGATCGCTGCAACATCGATCGCCATTCGAAAGAAAAACTCTTCTTTTGATAAAACATTGAATACGGGCATTTTGAGGAACAACTACCATATTCTGGTTTGAAACAGAACATACACAACAATATCTATGAATTGCAACTCTTCTTTCAATTTGGACTTCAATACATTCTTCTGTATCATCATCACATTCAAGTTCTGAATTAAATGGTGGATCATCAGTACTTGACTGAGACAAAGTCATCGTTGATAGGCTTGATTCAGTTTTTTCTAATAATTCACTCGAATATGAACGTAATTGATATTCCAATGCTGTATCCTAGTCCTCATCAAGCCTCGGTTCCTTTCCTCTTTTGGAACGACAATTAAAACATAAAATATCACCAACTACACTAGACTACAATTGGACGATCAAAAATCGTTGAAAAATCTTCAACATCTTCATGAGATTGTATATGGGGCATCCCATGCCAAATTACCGAGGTTTTAATTTGACCCCTTTCGATTTGGCTGAAAATTTTTTATTATCTTCTGCCCTACCAAAGACATTTTTTTGGATTTTTTCAGATTTTTTTACTCAACCCAAAAAAGTTACGAATTTTTGGAAAAAAACGCTTTTTTTCAAATTGTTGTAACTTTGACACAAATTGATTGTTTGGGGCCGTTTTTTTTTGGAATTCCTGTTTTCGAATGTATTTCTCAGGGAAAAATACAACAAAATTTACAGATGTCAGAATCTATGGAATATTTGAGTATTTTCGATGAAACCGTCATTTTCCCGAGGTCCGAAAGTCTCGATTTTCAATTTTTTGTCTCAAAAAAAACTTCAATTAATACTGTATTTAACCCCACCATTTCCATTTTGTGCTGACTTTTTCTTCCATTTTTTTTTCCGATTGGGAAAAAAATTTTTCAAATTTGGCTCATCACATATCACTTTGCACTGGAATTTTCTTGGGTTGCTCGTAAAACTCCAGAGGTTGAAAAAAATAGACCGAAATAAACATAAATTGTGTCAAAAACGATCACATTATTTCATTGAAGTATTGTATTTTGCATTGTAGGAAATCGCAATATTATAATTATTACTTTCGACTCAGCGAACGTTGTGCGGTTTCTGAATCGTACAATATTTTTTCGACTTTTCCGACGAAGAGAAGAACTTTGTTTTCGCAACAGAATTCGATAATGGAATGATTTGATGAATTTTTTGTGTTGATGGTATCGGTTTAGCACTTTTGAAACGTTCCTCTAACGCTCCCCTCATTGAATTATATCCTTAAATTTTTGAGAACCGAGTATTTATATTTTTCAAGTTCCTCGAGCACCACTCAAATAATTGTGTTAGTGTCAATATCTGTCGATCAGGTGGCAATTGCAAGCTAGCGCGTGCGGCCATCCGTTTGAGGGTTCTGCCTATTTCATCACACGGTCCCTTGTCGTGTGCCGTCGCAAAAAAATTCCACTCAGCATTTATTCCAAAGTCTGCCTCATAATGCGATAGATTCACAAAATGCTTATAATTCTTGTACTATTGAGGCGCGCCATCCAAGAAAAAAAAAAATTTTTCGAATTTCCGATGATATAGATTTTATGAAATCAATAATGACCCCACAGTAGAGGTGAACTGCAATCGCATCATGGCTCAAACAATCAGATATAATTGCCATACTCTGATGCTTGAGTTCGTTATCTTTGATATTGTAAATAACTACGGTGTAAATTGTCGCTTGGTTGTTATTCCAGTGGAATCCCGGTGCAGCATCTTGAACAATGAACGAATAATTTTCCGCAAAATCAACAATGATTATGTATTCGTTATTTTTTGAAGATTCTTTCAATGTTCTCAAGTATGCTGCTTTTTCTTTCGCAATAAAATTGTGAGGTAAAAGAGCTTTCAATTTTTCACCGAAATCATTTGCGTTTTTGATTGTTGTTTCGAGGGCTACTCGCGGCGTAGATACCCATTGTTTATAATGAATTTCATGAATTTTATCATTCTCGATCTGGGTTGACAAATGTTTTTTCACGTTTTCAATACCTGGACAATAACAACAATTGTTGAGAAAACACTCAGATGATGGTGTTTAACATACCACAGCACTCAAACACTCATTGTAGGTTTTCAATGGTAAGTCCGACTATTCAGTTAATTGTGAAAAATTACCACCTGTTGAAGATATATGATTGAAAATGTGACAAGTTGATCAAATTGTTTGAAAATGTTTTGAATGATAATTTTTGTTCATAGAATAATTCATATCAATACCATAAATTCCATTCATCTACTTTTCAACTCACCAAAGATCATCAACTTCATATTTTGATGAATTGAGCAAACACAAACCGTATGAGTGCCACATCCATCAGCTAAAATACAATGCTTTAGACGGAGCGATGCAAAAGATGAAAATCCAATTTTGATTTCGGGATATCTTGATTTGAAAATTCCATACAGCTCTCTCAAATTACAAAGTACTAGACGTTTCTGATGTTGAACTGTGGTCCCATCATTGTTACGTACGGAAATGAAATCTTTTTTTCCTAGCATGGTAATACTCATTTCATTCTTATTATAGAAATTTGTTACAGATGACACTACTAACCCATCGGATAGTGCTCGACCTGAAAATTCGATCACATCAGAAAATTCATGAACATTTTTGTGTTAATAATTCAATAACTTATTCGCTCACAGTTTAATGTCTTACCAGTTTTCATTTCAGGTACTGATAGTATTCCATCAGCAGCAACAAGATTTTTTGCTACTCGTACCATGTGTTCACTTGCCCCCATCACATCCATAATCCTATGAACACTCCAACTCAATGGTAGAAGAGTCAAAATTTGGACACGTGTATATCTACTCACATTAACATTTGTTTGAGATTTTTCCATGTTAACAACTGGCGACTCAACTCATTCTTTCACTTACACACTACCTCAACTCTGTCGACTAGGCTAGACGACACACGCGCACTCATAGAGCCTGGAGTAGGGACAATTAGGCGCGCGCAGTCGATCACGCCACTGCATTGCCCTATCAGGGCTGCCTAATTCACGCACACATCCGTGTTGCCCAAACTGGACACACACGGATGCACTTACACAATCAAGAAGATCCTCATCAATACCACGGATCGATGGGGAAATCGCTCTCTTCCGTTCGGACTCTCACACCGTTAACATCACGCGCTCCCTCAATCTCTTCTCGTCGTTCTCGCCACAACGTGGTAGCGAAGTTTCACAATTCTGTAACTAATCAACTTTTCTCACGCGCAACGCACGTTCAATCTCATCGGGTGCCGGCTCAACGTAACAAATAATTGATACAATTCTTTGTTCGCAAGTTGCGACGCAACTTGTTGAAGTTAACCTCTTTGGCACACCGACGGCCACGTGGATTAATATAATCGCGTGTGTTTTATTCATTTTCTACATCTCAAACATAATTCTCGATCAACGATCAAACCCTCATTAAACGCAAACTCAACACTGTCAATATCTGTATTGATAATCGTGCTTTTACACAATAAACGCAACTCTCTTTTACACCACGTGTTTGCAATTGTCTTCACCACGTGTGTAACACCTTCCAGCAATTCATCATCCACATCATCCTTCAATCTCATTCACACTCATCCACACGATTTTTCAACATTACATTAACATTATTGAATCTATCCCTCAAATCGTCTACCATTTCGATAGCATCAGCACTGGTGAATTTATCATTTCCTCGATTTTTTATCCCTAATGCTTTACGCAAATTTTGAGCTACACGATTAACTTTATCGTTTGAATACGGGTCGGAAAGTCTTCCTTGAACAGAAACTGGGGATTGATTTAATAACGCTAATGCTTCATTAACAGTCGGAAGAATAATACCAAGATTCAGTTCAGATATTGATGAACTACTTTGCTGGATAAGTGACTCTTGTTCACTTGATGATGGTTCTAGAAAAGTAGAAGAGTTACGAACTGAAACCAATAAAATAATGAATATGCATACCTGACGTAATAGTATCTGGTGATTCATCGACATCAATTGAATCATTGATGAGAGTTTCATCAGCTTCAGAGCTCTCATTTAATTCAGTATTGGTTTCGTCAACTACAGCCTCAGCATATTGCTTGAGTATTTTTTTGTGACATGTAGCACATACACGATCACTGGGGGATAAACCGAAGTGAACGATCAAATACTCAGGCAGACTGCGTAAAGATTTTTTTTTATTGTATTTCTCGAGATTGTGTGGATTACAGCAACGATTGAAAAATTTCGGAATGATGATTTCCTTCGATGAAGGAAGAAATCAATTTCAAATAATCGTCGTTTATCGAGAACCGTTTGTTATACTTGATGCACGTGAAACTATAATAGGACTGACAACAAAGTGCGATAAATACACTGATGTCATTCAAGAAATATAACCCCAATGAGACATAGGAAAAAATGAACAGTTACCTACATTATCATTGGTAATTTTTTTTCATTCATCGATAATATGAACGGTTGATAAAAAGAATCTATTGATTGAGGAAGTTTCTCGAGTGGCTTTCGCGCGGGAAACGAGAAAACTTGAAAATGGTAGAAGATTCGGAACGCTCTACTTCAATAAAATATTTTGAGCTGACAAAAATAATTTGGTCCTTATTAATAGAATTTATGTTTACTATGGTTCTATCTCATTCAACCCCTGGAATTTTACGAGCAACCCAAGAAAATTCCAGTGCAAAGTGATATGTGATGAGCCAAATTTGAAAAATTTTTTCTCCAATTGGAAAAAAAAAATAGGAGATGAAGTCGGCACAAAATGAGAATGGTGAGGTTAAATACAGTATTAATTGAATTTTTTTGAGACAAAAAATTGAAAATCGAGAGTTTCGGACCTCGGGAACATGACGGTTTTATCGAAAATACTGAAATATTCCATAGATTCTGACATCTGAAAATTTTAATGTAGCGTTTCCTGAAAGATACATTCGAAAACAGAAATTTTGGAAAAAAACGGCCCCAAACGGTCAATTTGTGTCGAAGTTACGGCAAATTGAAAAAAAGAGCGTTTTTTTCCGAAAATTCGTAACTTTTTTTGGGTTGGGTAAGAAAATCTGAATAAATTCAAGAGAATGTCTTTGGTAGTGCAGAAGATAATAGAAAATTTCCAGCCAAATCGAATGGGGTCGAATTAAAACCTCGGTAATTTGGCATGGAATGCCCCATATGTTTCGGAGTACCTCTCGTGTGTTTTATGAATTCTGAACAAATGCAACACTTTTGATTACTCTTTCAAGGTGCCGACAGATTTTCACTCAAATAAGAGTATGACCGGATGAAATGAACTATTGGATACAAATAAAAGCACGACCAGTTTTTGAATAGAATTTCAACACTACGTAATTTTGAAGTTGTCGACAAACATAGTGGATTTTCATGAAAACAAAAAACAGTCTCACCAGTTTCGAATTACAGTGCCATCTCATGGTTAGAGAATGAACTGTAAATTGGGTGGGAAAGTATGAATTATTTGAAAAGTAGTTGAATTATGTAAACAATAGTAATCGATACAGATTTGATTATTCTAGTTAGAATATCATTGCAGAAGTTTATTATGGAAAAAGATCGATTTTTGCGCGAAAAAAACGTTTATTAATTCTTTTCGATATGTGGTACACTTGAAAAAAATTTCCCAAGCTAATAATTTCGTCGAAAAATTAGATGGGTAATTGGAAAAAAATAGTTTCATATTTTTACGATCATCGTCACACGCTCAAAAAGTAAAATTAAAAATGAAACCCCGTTTTTTTTTAGGTTTTTACCGACAAATATGGCTCATATTTTTTTCTCCAAAACACTACCATCATGCCCCAAAACATATCCGGTATCTAAATCATTCCATTAACACGAAGCAGTGAATAACAATTTTTACTAATTTTCAGTATTTCTCGATTCATTCAGACGTGGTAGAAGATGAAAATCTGGAATTTGTTGTATCGAAGTATTTCATGGGTACGAATATGTCCTGAAGTTATAAGCCCGATTCCTTTCTGGGGCCGGCTCGGTATTGTCATCGTCCCAGAGCCTTCATTTCATAAATTTAGACCGTACTCATCATTATTTTCGAATGAATTAGTTTATTAATTAGATGAAATACTTTTGACGCGAGTATTTTTTCTTCATAATGTAGATCTGACAACGTCGCTTCAAACAGCTGTTTATATCAATCTATCTGTAGTGTCTAGTTGAATGTCATTCATTCGTAAGAGTATATGGTATATGATCTTTTTGATATATCGAATAAAGATGAGTAGCGCAAATCAATTCAGACACAACGAGCGATTCGCAAGGAAAAGTATTGTTACTTGGAAAAAAAATATAAGTGAAGGTGTCAAACAATTATACACTGAGTATAAGGGTTGGAGCGTCAGTTTGCCAAGTAGATGACGAATCGTAGATTTTAATAAAATAATACATATATCCGCAGAAGCAATCAATTATGGTGGGTGAATATTTTTGTGAATTTTCTGTGCTACTTATTGAAATATCTTCAAAAGCCTTCGTCAGAACACTTTGCAACCATTTTTCCCGTATTCTACGATAGTTCATTGATCAAAAAGGAGGTTTTCTATTTTTTTATCTATTTATGAAGCAACTATATACATGTCTCGATACATGAGCATTTCGTCAACGTTTTCCATGCTTTGTATGTTGAATTACGTTATTTCAAGTTTCAATCACGCAAAAACTGTACGTCAAATGTACTTCGAGGAATAAATTCATACGTATCTGATATCGAATAATACGGACTGAAAATTCAGATTTTCATCTTAATTTTGCAGTTATGTCCGAACAACGTTGACCCATTGAAACCCAAGCCGAATGTAGGCTAGATGGGCTCAAACTAACTATTGGATCCGTGGCATAGCTAAAAAAATGCACACGTGTTTTTTTTGTACTGATCCCAATCGTTCATAAAAAGTCATCTAAACAAATTCATGAAAATTTCATCTTTTTGAAAAACAAATAACGCCATTTGGTGCTAAGAGAAAAATCATGACAAAAATGTATGCAGCATTACGTGTATGTGTGAAACAGATATATTCAGGTTGAACAGAAGCGAAAAATGTCAACTGACTTAACCTCGTTTTATAAATAAACAATCAATGTAGGTACTATTGAGAAATACAAAATATCGATTGAATTATTTTTTCGAATAATTTACAAATCCTCAAATAACTTACGCATTGAATAAATTTATTAAAATTTCTTTCTTCAAAATAATACTATGACTATTTATGCTGAGTGTCTTGCTGAATATCTTGCTGAGTATCTTGTTCTTCAGTATAATATTCAGCAAGACACTCAGCACGATATTCAACAAGACATTTAGCAGGATATTCAGCACGAAATTTAGCAAAATATTTCAGGATATATTGCTAACAATCTTGCAGAGAGTCTTGCTGGAGTCTTGCTGAGTGTCTTGCTGATCGTT
>JABMBR010004710.1:0-21821 GCA_018881525.1 Meteorus sp. PSUC_FEM 10030008
CTGTGCGCAAGTGTGCGGCACAGTGCCGTAGTTGGAACACTCAATCTAGAGCACAGTGCGGCACTGTGCTCGTCTGTGCTGTAATTGGAAAACACCCAGTGTTTATCTTGCTGCTGCAGATGCTGAAAATCCGCTCAGTGCTGTGAGTGCTGGGAGCGTCTAAGTACCCTGAACGAATACATCCTATAGTCGTATTTTATTTCCTCTCTCGTATAATCTTCGCGACGTTGTCACGTTTTCTTTGTATTTCATACTGTTTATCCGAAAATGCAGTAAGTATCACTGGTTTTTATCATTTTTCTCTTTAAACAATATTGAAACTGTCAATTATTATTCGCTTTTATGTTTCTTCGATATTTAATCTATTGACTTGATATTTTTTGAATTTTTCACATCATAATTTCATTATTTTTTTTCAATTTCAAAGTGACTGATAGTATGTTTTCCATTTGACTACGTATTAATTTGTTGGATCTAATAAATGTTATAACTTTTTAATGGGCTTGTAGAACAATCCCATTTTTTATAAGGAGCTTCAGTACACTTGCAAGAATAGTATATATTTTTTCAAACGATTCTCATCATTTTCAATATAACGACAAATCATTCTTAATTAAACCCAGTTTGCGTAATCTCGAACCGGACCTAAGCAGGGCTCGCATTGTATACCGGAACATACCCCCAGTTTTACGATGTCTGTTGTTCAGAACTCGTGATCATACAACGATTGTGAATATCGACATTGTTCAGAAGGAACATCAACGTTAATTAATCGCCCACCCTCTCTTTGTTCATCCCAGTGAAGCCAGATCGCTGCCTAAAAAGTTCCGCCACTCTCCGACTAAACCAATGTAAAGTCCATTTTGAAAAGGTCGGAGAGTGGGAGAACTTTTGGGCAGCTTGCTTCACGAATTCATCCATGCATCTATCATCATGAGAAAGAATTTAATTCATATATACGTGGATGGAGGTTGACAGATTCAAAACTGCACGAGGAGAATTAAGAAAATGGGAAAAGAAAGTGATACAGAGGGAACCAAAAAGCGAAGAAAGTCCGTCAGCAGCATTAGCTCAGCAACAAACATAACAGTTTTTAATAGAGATACCGATATGTACAAGGTTAAACATTGATGAATCTATTTTCAACTTTATGATAAGATGTGATTAGCAAACTGTCTTCATTCAAAATATTCCATTGCAGACTATAATCGCATTCGAAGAAAAAGAAGCAACTGCACGTTCCCCTGTTCGAGATTCCGAAATGTTCCTCACAACTTGTAATACCATCAGGAATGCGATGATAAAAATTGCCCATCTGAAGACCAATGCTGATCCACATGTTAGACATCAAATAATCAAATTTCATTACTGATGCTCTATAATATGAAATGCTATTGCATTTCTTTCCTAATCAGAATTTTACACTATATTTTGAAGGTATTCATTACTCTTACTAACATCATCATCGAACCATGATATTGTTCCAGACAAAAGAGGATATTCGTGAGCTTCAAATTGAAACAGCTCTGATTTTCATCAAGTTGAAGAAACTCAATAGAATGGAGAAATTTCGTACGAAATTTGCACGAGATTCGCTCGCAGCTGCGAAGAGTTGTGTTGATAGTCGACATCTGCATCTACAAAATTTATTGTATGAAGTTATGCATCTGAAAAAAGAAGTTGTGAAATGTTTACAATTCAAGTGAGACGAGTCTGTTCTATTTTTGAGATCTTCAGTACTTCTTGATATGCTTCATCTAAATTCCATCTCTGTTTGTTACATGAATAGATCTAAGGACGAATCGATAGAACTGGTTTCAGAAAATGAATTCTACGAAGTTGCCCCTGAAAGTGTATCCCGACCAGACGTAACAAAGAAAGATCCTCATCAATTACGATTAGCACGGTTGGAATGGGAACTGACCCAGAGGAAACAGTTGTCTGCGCTTTGTGACGAATTGTCAGAAGGGAAAAAGAGCATTGCCCAAAATATAGAGAAGGAGCAATCACGGTTAGATAGTCTTACACCACAATTGCGTTCAATATTGGAAGCCAGTCAACCATTGCAGGAAAGTCTTGGATTACCATTGGATAAGATTCATAGAGAACATATGAAAGCTGGACTGTTAGCGTCTCCTTTATATGTTCTTTATGCTAAAGCCACGGCATTCCGCGATGCATATGATCCAACATTGAATGTCACTGTCGAGGGTGATGAGGACGAAGCGAGGAGAACGAATACTCAAACAGGTATTCAAGATTCGGACTCCGAGCAAGACGCTCAAGAGAGTTTACCTGAAGACATTCATGGCCATAAAAAAAGACATTATCGATTGTCACGTGAAGCTAGAGATGGTGAGAAGAAATTGCGTGTTCTCCAAAAATCCCCACTGCGTGTTCGGATCATAATGACAATCAAACATGATACAAAACTAATATTAACATTTACGTACATGACTGTGTTGAAAGTAGTCACAGTTGAATCGTACTTAAATGCAAATGAGATCGAACTATCAACAGCGGAAGAACTACTCATCTCGGATTCAATTTTACGCGAATTGTATACGAATGACAATGGTCTAGAAAGTCCAAACCCAGCAAACCACTATCAACTCGCGCGATACAACTTAGGATCATTCCCATCACTTGGTCTTGGTGTTCCATATCGATGGGCGCAGACAATGTGTGGATTGTATTTCATATCGTCCACGACTTCTCCTAGCTCAGGCGAAGCTCGTCATAAATTTGCCCAACATGATGTGGAAAGTATTTTGAGAGAAATAAAACGCCGTGTCAAAGCACGGATAGATCTTTGCAATGAGATAAGTGCTCTTGAATCTGGAGATATCCCTAATTTCATCGGTAATATTGATCCAATCCCACGAAAAATTGCAACAAATATTGTGAGCTTCACAAAAATTTCCTGGGACACTTATCGTGAGAGTAATGAAATTGTACGGAATATGTGCAAAACCGGTTCGGTATCAGCTGAGGATATTTTCTACAAAGTTATATTACGTAGTGGAACTAGTGAGTATTGAAACAGAATTTTCTAACTTTTATCATTTTACAGTCAATGTAGCCGGTTTAATTTGTATTATGATTTTCAAACAGATGAACTTATCGCACATATCACCATCAAAGCAGATTATCCGAAAGTTTTGCCAATATTCACGATCGCGAGCATCAACGGAAGTTCCACATCAATTGATGTGATCCGGGATATTGAAAGAGAGATAAACGTGATGTGGGAACGCTTACCAACTTTAACGATTCAGCTTCAACGACTTCGTGCGTGTTTCGATATTTATTTGGAAACTGAGAAAATTCTTCCTCGTGAAAAAATATTTTTCCATACAGTAAAAGGAAGGTTACGTGCGAGACCATATAAGTATTTAACGATGGGCGGAGGAATTTTTACTCATCGATGATATTTCACCATGCCAACATCGTTCAACAATAGTTTACAATATATGAATATTCGTTTGATGCGCATCATGCATACATAATCATTCATTTGATATCAAAGTTGTCTAAGACATGGAAATTTCTTAATCGTACCAGCAAATAATTAAGACAAAAAAGTTTTTAAGTATCTCCGATTCATTCACCCTTTCATCATAATTATCCATGATATTCCCGATCTCACTCGTGAATAGTCTGACTACATTAGGGATTTCAGAGTTCTCATCTCTCGTTGGAACAGGATGCATCTCTTGTACGATTAAACCTGTTTACGCTATTACCTTACAAATCGCAGAATACTGTTCATTTACATCAAATTATGAGTTCATGACCGAGTGTTCGCCATTTTGGATATGATGGTTAGATAAGATCGTAAACAATTGCGCAATTCGGTGTTTTCTATCATCAATCTATTGTAACCTGTTTTCATGAAGGTATTTTCAGTATTTATATAATTATATTGTTGCCAAAATTTTTCCAGCTTGTCATACGGAACTATCGCGCAAAATATACTGTTTTTGGCCGCATTATCGTTGCAATAAATACTGTATTCATTAATAATCGACAATAGCCGTTCAAAATCTGTACATTTTTTTGTAAGCCGTACAAGTGCCACACTTTTTTCTTTCAATTTTTTCAAATGTTCTATAGTGTTGATACTTATGATGGTTTGTTTCTTCAACTGGATTTCATCTCTTGTTTGATTCATACGTATGTCCTGTCGAAGCTCGAAAATTCTTCTGTTTGTCATATCAATATGAGTCTCCAATTCCAATACATTGTTTTTGTGCGTCAATTTCAAGACATTTTCACGATACTCCAGCGATTCGATGGTATGAGAGAGTTTTGATTGTAATCCTGGGTAACACGATAATTCATCCTGATGAACTATGTCTTGTTGTATTAAACTATCGTGATGTTTTCTCTTGTCTTTTGTTTCGTTGTGATAGTCAATTATGATATTATTTAAGGTTGACCTCAGATTATTAATCCTACTGCCAATCTCTTTCTCAATATAAACTTTGTTTTCTTCTCTCTAGAATCATATGACGTATTTTACATTTTTAGGAATTTAATTGATATACAGAGAGGAATAAATTACTTACTGAGTACTCAATGGTGTTTGTATTTTGGGCATTCATAACTTTTGATTTTATCAACTTCTCATTATTGAAGAGAATTTGAGCGTATGTGATCATTTCGAGAACATTGCATTCTTCAAGCAATGCTTTTTTTTTATGATCAATATCGCTCAACTCTTCAATTTGTATTTCTTGTATTTTCATCATATAACGTTGATACAGTCTATCGAGTCTTGTTCTATTACAATTTATATATTCGTCTATCATTTTGATATGGCTCGCTTGCAGTTTCCGATGATCAGTATCGGCGATGTTCAATTTTTCGTACAATTGATCAATCACAACATTTTTCGCCCTCAATGCAGTATCGAAATATTTCCACAAGTATTCCAAATTATCGTATAATTCTTTGCACTTGATTTGACGTAGTTGAAAACGCCACTGTTCATTGATTTTTGCAACATTCAGTCGAGAAAATGCTTCTTCACGTTTCAATTTATTTTTCGTGAATGCGGCAATCAATTGCTGTTTACGTCTTTTCGCTTCTAACTCGATTTCAGCACGGTGTTGTAGATATCGCAACTTTTCTTCCTCACTCATCCGCGCTAATTTCGAACCTTTGCCTTTCTTTTTCTTTGGAGGCATTTTGGGGAAAACCACGTGCAAAATAAGTTATTTTATCTGTTTTCACTATTCCAATCCAGCTGATTCAACGCCAACAGTCATTTACGGAATTATGGACGGGAATGTTTAATCAATAATGAACCATTGAAATTGATTCAATTTGTTTATTCATCACAAAATATATACGTTCACAATCAGTTTATGATGATGTTAACTGTTAACTACGAGGTAATTAGAATTAAAGAACCCAGTTTGCCCCCGAACTACGAAGGATGTTTTTTGAATAATATCAAAGAGGATAGCAGCATTGATACTCATCGAGTATTTATATATGAATTTGAGCTCATATATATATATATATAAGTGTAAGTCGACTTAAAGTATAGAACGGACAATTATGAAGATTTGGTTGAATGAGGTAGTTTGATGATTTTAACCCTACATGCTATTTTTGGATTTCTATTGATAACACGTGGAGCTTAGAGGAAGTGAGTGGATAGATCTGAAGAACATAGCTGTATGAAAAATGTGACGCTGGAACCGAATGTAGATGCAGTTTTCCCAGGTATCAACGTTAATATTTGTAATTGAATTTCATACGTACAAGATATTTTGCCTTAACTTGAGCTACATCATAAACAATGTATTCATTGTATAAGAGACTGTAATATTTATCATCCGCTCGAGACGTTGGTGGACCGTACGGTATTTCAACCTTTTCATTTGTCAATAATGAATGTGCTGGATCCGGATGGGTTCTGCCCATGCCCAATGTTGAATGGTGACCTTTTGGTAACTTCTCGATGTAATCGGCATTTGTCCGTTCATACATCTTACCACACGCAACTTCACACAGTAGCATTAGCCCAGTGGGATTAGTGTTGCTGGTGCAACAGTAGTTGGCTGATTTTGATACCATATCAGCAAAGTAAATACCTTTACCGAACATATATCCAGTAACAGGTGCTTCAGGTGGCGCAATCCTCAGACCTTGTGATAATATACCAACGTAATTTGTGGTTCTTGAACCGTGCCAAAGTAACTTTCGGTTCGACAACTTCTTGAATGGTTTAAATCGCTCTTCCTCGCCACGTCGTTTGATTGTAAACACATTTTCAATTTCGAGATCATAATATGTATGCGTTGCACCGTGAGTATTTTTCGTATATTCTTGGATGATCTTGAACTCTTCACTTGAATTATCGAGAACGTCGATTTCGGTGTTGAGCTGTTCATAATGGGTGTCCAACGGATTCTTTTCTTTATCAATGGGTGCATTTAGTAGATTGTATGCAATCTCCATTTCAATCAATGCATCGAGCATTTCGCATTTGGTTTTTATAATATCTTCATTATCCAATAATGGTGGATCGGCAATTCCAAAACTGTGTGGTACCAAGGTATAAAATCTATTCGATGCATCAACAAGCAACATTCGGTCGGGACCATCACCTTGGATAATTCGTTGCAATTCTGTCAACACTGAATAGGCCTGTTGCAATTGTTTTTTGGATAGTTTTCCGAGAGGCATTTTTTCTGTATCGATTTCATATTCGGCCATGACACTCTTCATCATCTGAACGTCGAATATAAGGGATATCAACTCTTGAACAGGCTTCTTCAAATTGCTTCTGATGTCTGAGTGCATATTGCCAATGTTCGGATTCTCTAAACCATCATCGATATCGAGAGGATACATCATATGTGGTATTTTCACAAATGATTTTCGTTCTTTCCAGCTATTGCCACTCTTTTCTTCATATAGACGTTCGAATGTTCTCATGCAAATGTCGAGATCGAGATTTTCTAATTTATTACCACCAATCGTCGTACCAATTCTCCCCCAACTCCTGAATAGCCAGAACTTTTTCTGCTTGTCATGCTTAAGGATTTGTAACTTATAAAAACTGTTCTTTTTTGCTTGAATATCAGTAACGCCGAGTGTAACAGTGTATTTATTATCACCCATCTCATAGACATGTGCAATATCTGATAGACCACTGTCAGGATCTACAGCTCCGCCACCTTTCACTTGGAGTTTAAGTTTCCCCACCGATGATTTTTCATATATACTTTTGCCACGCGATGACGATTTCCCAATACTAATTGCGATTCGCGCACTCGGATCGCCACCCCAATCGCAAATACTTTTTTTAGTAACGAGTGAAATTGGCGTGTCTTTATAATCTTTCGCTTCATCAACGAAATCTTCCGAAACTACTTGTATATCCCACTTTCGTGCATCTTCGATAGCACTACTATTTTTTTTTAGAGCTTTTTCATTGGCGATAACAGCTGCGACAGATTCGTTTACTTTGTTCAATACGGTGCCACCAAGCTGCATAATTTCAGTTCTGAGCAATTCTTTATTCTTCGCAGTTTTGCCAACAATCACGAATTGCATTCCGCGCAACGGCAACGGTCCTCGATCAACCTTGGGTCCGTCTGTTGAATCTTCTTTCTTAATAAGAGATGTGGAGGCTTGGTGAGAGGGAACGTTGATTTGGAAAATTCTCTGCTCCATCTTGGGTTTATATTTATTGAGAAAATCATAACGTTCTTTGAGATCTGTAGGAACGACGAATTTCTTACGAGTTGGATTAGCAATAATTTCTTCACATTTTGTCCATTCTGTCAAATCACCACGACATTTGTAACCAATTCCTGACTGAAATTCCAAATTTCCGGAACATTTTGTGCAGGGTGATAATGCACCGAATACCATAGCATCGCATAGAACATCTAATAGATTCGATTCACCTTGCGGAAGATATTGCTTATTAGTTTCTATAAGCTGAATCAATTCTTTCTTATTTAATTCACTCAGCCGATCTCTAAGCTTATACATTCTTTCATTTTGGCTTTTCATCAGTTTGTTTTCACTCGGATCGATTGCTTCCGTTTTTATTTTCTTAGCGGGAGGTGCTAAACCTTCACCTTTTACTTCCGGCAACAACTTCTTTATGGTCGCTTTATCTTCCTTTCGAAGAGTTTTGAAGCCGGGAAGACATTCACCGCTAGCGGAGAATTGATAACCGTTACGAATTTTTGCGAAGCATTCTTCATGATGCCAACGATCAATACCACCAAATTTGGCGCCTTTTTCAGAGTCATAATCTTTCTTTGATATTCGAACATGGTCTTTCAAGATAGGTGCTTCACATCCTAGACATATGGACCTATTAGATTTAGCGTATTCAATCTTGTAGTCTTTGAAAGCAGTTGAACTCGAGCGTTTACGACCCTTACTGTCGGTATCTGCGACGCTACTACTTTCCCCCTCTAGAAACAAATACATTATTTATTGTTGGGAAGTCTCGATTTCCCTGAAATCGATGGTTCTTAGAAACATACCAACTTTCTGCTTAATCATTTGTTGATCATCCCAACGAATATTATCGAAATTTGCAATATCACCGATTGTCTGTGGATTTGCCTTCAAGAAGAAGCAGTCGCAATGATACCAATTTGTCATTACTCCATCATGAAAAGGACTCTATCAACAATGAGAAAATACAGGAATGAATAATGGACCGACCAAATGCTGCGTCAATGAGCATTATTAACATATTTCGTAAAACAAAAAAAAATCAATCAGATCAATGAGAAAAATAAAATTAATGTGGCTGTATTTTTCTTCATGTGGATGAAGGCCCATATGTGTTCCGTGTAACTCGATCACATTATCTGAGAACATGTTATACAATCGGAAAAATGGAATTCTTTTTGTAAATAGCAAGTCATAAAATTTTTTCACAGGAATACGGCAACTTCTTGCAGTTGATGTATGTATACATATATATCTATTGAATTGATTGACGTGTCATATTCACGTTGTCATATATATTTTTAGTCAAGTTCAATCACGTGATTAGTTTACCTGAACAATCTTAGCAATCCTCAACGAATCTTTGTTGATTGAACTTTTACATGCTTTACATGATGCTCTGCCGGTTTTTGCATACTCGACACGGAATGGTAAATGCTCACTCATGATTCACTCCTCCTATGTAGCCCGTAATACTGTAATGGAAATTTAGTATGGGAGGATGATACACTAAATGAAAAAGTTATTGAACATAAATTTTTCTGAAACGTAAATGCTTGTAGATTGTTACGTTATTTTTCTTCTAACAATGAGGAAGCAGTGGTCGTTACCAGTCATCACCTCGTATTTGTTTGTGGCGACACTCACTGCCAATATGTATGGCAGCAGTGATTCCAGAAAGGGAATTTTGAGCACTGTAGTGCAGTAAGAGAAAATGCTCATATGGAAAATCTAATCGATATCAAATAATCGATTATATGAAATAGTACAACAATCGATAGATCGATATTTATTCCGGAAATATCAATTTGTTCTATGGTAGGAACGTCATAGGCAAATTTTGGAAATTTGTAGCCATCGATACTTATGTGTTGCATGTGTCTGTACTGATTTTCAGAAAGGAGGACGATTTTCGGTCATCGCGCTTATCAATGATCTGTTCGTTGCCTCATGAGAGCGTTGATGGCTGACGAAATTCGATTCACCGAATATCAATTGTCATATACATCTTACTAATGTTCATAAAAGTTTTCGTTTACTGTTCGATCTCCGTATAATTTTGAGAAGTGACTACACCGATACAATAAGGGACGTCTCTCACAGTAGTGTATAGTTCACAAGAGTCATAGCTAAGGAGGAAATTTACAACTCCCCTGAACAAATTTAATAATTCAAATTTAATTGAAACAAATGCGGCTCAAAATGATGTCTGAAGGTAGACATGGGTACATCTGATTAAATTTATTCCACTTGAGCCTGTTCTGGGCGATTCCCACCCTATAATGATTATGAAATTACCCTATAGGAATATCTGATGAATTCTCCTAGAAAAATGATTCTTATAGAAGTCTGTATCAAAAAATTTTCTTGTTTTTATAAAAATTTGTGAAACTTATAGATTTTGACATCAGATTTTCGATATTTCATCAGATTCTATGAGATCTTCACCACATAAACAGGTTTCAATATAACCAATCAGATCAACAGTAATTCTGCAATGGACTTCCCCAAGTTTGGGATATAGATGAATAGAAATGCATCTGATCTGACATCACTAAATTGAATACGTCGAAATGTTTCATACAAAGTCAATTTGCAATTCAAACATACATCTATACATATATGCATATAGATCTCCATCTAGATTTGGCTGAATCTCGATTGATATGATTTCATTCGTATTATTATTATTTGAAGTCCAATTATGGTCGTATTCGGAACAAAAGTACATATACGGATAGATCTAGCTCAATATGCAGAGATGAAACCGCGTTTCGTATTAATTCTCGGACGAATTACCGAGTTTTGATCTTGATAGACGAGATTGTGTCTGGGCTAACTGTATTCGTAACAATACAGAATGATTAATTTTCAGTGGATAAATGTTTATAACTATTTTCTCCACCATATGTGACAATTATCGAAGAATTATGTTTCGACACGCAACAAAGAGCCGCAGTACTCGTTGAAATATGCATTTTAATGGTGAGTACACGTGTGGACGAAGCCATCGTGCAAACACAAAAGATGACAAGTTGATGAATGATGTGATCGTAGCTCGAAAGGTAAAATCGTTTTTTTTTTTTCGTAAAGTGATTATCCGGAAAGAAAGGCGATATAATATTCAACTGACCGAGATCGTGATGGTCAAGTTTGGGTACACTATGACGATTATGAAAATCTTTTGGATGAGATCTCCCATTGGTTATAGCAATGCAAATGATGTTTTGACATGATCGTAGGCTTGTATCTTCTACTATTGATTATTGCCCAAACTTTTTCGGCCTGAATTAATTAGAATGAGCTTGTTCAGATTTACTAAATATATACTATATATAGTACATATTTAGTCAGCATTTTTTAAGACTTTGTAAACCTGAACGAACCCATCAACTGTGCTATATGAACACCAGTTTTTCAGGTTTCAACTATCAGATCGGAAAAATTTATGAATATTTTCTTTATGCATATCGGGTGTAGAAAAAAGGAGATTGAAGGAAACTGATCCAATAATGCCAAGGTACTTGTTTCCAATTCTGTATAGTATATACTCATTGTATTTGTGACTCCAAGCGAGTATTGTGAGGAGTTACAAAACGACTATTCAACAGTACGGTGCTGTTCGATTCTTGCGTTTGAATTATCAGAGTTCATGGACAAATTTATCATTTGAGTGGATTCACCACAATGATTCTGATGATGGTAAAAAATGGAAGATAACATTTTCTACCTCAGATAATTTATTGAAAGACTTACCTGTGCAGATTTGAATGTTTTTCTTCAAAATGCGATTGCTGTAGCTGATTTCTTTCTCATGATCGGGTTAGCTACATCGCTTTCTTAAATTTTCATATTTTCAAATCTCTGATCTGAAATCGGAGTGATGAGGGCTCTGATGAGATTTGAAGTGTATATTTTTCATGTAGGTATTTGCGTACTGGGTGATGGGGGGTGATACATGCGTCCTTCAAATTCAACTTCAACAGCACGTCGTCCAGTTAAAATCAACTTCCTCCCTCAACGATAGAGCGAACTCATCTCAGGGTGTATTCGTTTTGGGCGCTGACAGTGCTGTGAGCGTCACTATGCGCTGTTTTTAGTGTTTATCTTGCCGCTGCAGATGCTGAAAATTCGCTCAGTGGCGCTCACAGCACTGTCAGCACCCAAAACGGATACACCCTCGGGGTGAGTGAAAGCCCAATTTTTGGTCAGTTCATAATTTCTTTCTCACAAACGGTTCAGTAAATTTCGATGACCCAATGCGGAATGTATTCTATGTAGTTCGAGTTACATATCATGAAAGTTTGGAATATATTTGGTGGCATTTTTTCTGGTAATGAATAACAAATCAAACCGTGCAGTGTGCGAATCTCCATAAGACTACATGTAATTTTATGTTATTTTCGACTAACAATAACTTTATAACAACTCAGTGGATCGGTTTGAAATTTTCATAGAAGCTTTAGCATTGAATTAGGAGCATACCATAGAATTATCATTCGTCTCGTAACATTTTGAATTGAGCTCTAAAATATCCTTAAAAAAAAGTGCGCCGCAATGGTTGTTGGGATAGGGATCTCATGTTAAACATGTAATTTTAAACTTTCAATAGTTCGAAATTCAGCACCACAGGAAGGCTTTTAAAAAATTTCTACGTATAGAGAACACTCATAGGTACATGAATTCGAAATTTGAAAGATATTCCAAGAAAAGTATTTTCCTGGCAAACGACCTTAACGTACTGCTGTGGCAGCCCTGCTCACATAACTTCAATTCCCGGCGCAAGATAACGCATTGACTGCCCCACACCCTCGCAGCGCCACTCCAAGTCTTGGTGCCAGAAGGCTCGCTGAAGTTAGCCTTACCTTAATTTTTTTTTTCGATTTTGATTTTGTCGAAACTGTACATCGTATGTTCATTGTCTGTTCTATTTTCATAAGAACAATTCATAAAAACAGTTCTATTATTAATCAATGATCATTTTCAACTTAGGAAATAGCTATTCCCCTATGACTGCACTGCGCAGTTGGCTAATTTGTCATGTATATCTCCATTACCATATTTATTGGGGGGAGGGGGGGAGACGGGAATTAAAGAATACAAATTTGTTTAGTTATCCATAAACAAATAAAAAACGAATGAACAATTTTTGTACTCGAACAATCACAAACAAACGACGAACGAATGATAGATAATAACAATTTATTTACTTGAGCGATGAAGTACAAGATATCTGTCAGGGAGGCCAACTTGAGGATACAAATTTATTTGAATAATTATGAATAGGTGAAGAACGAACGAAAGATTTTTATGATTTAATAATCACGAACAAACGATGCAAAGTTGTGGAAAATAATGAATCGAAAAAAAAAAATTAAAGTCAAACCAACTTCACAGAGCCATAAATTATTCGTCATACAGTTTGGAGAAATTGTCACCTCTGGCGCTGGCATTAATGGCCTCGGAGCAGTGATGGTAGATCGTGAGTGGAATTTTCTCCCACTTCGCGACCAAATCAATGGAGAATAACCCGCATCAGTCACCGTATGGGCTGTTTACCATTGGTTTCGCCGCGTGGTGGGGGTGAATTCTACCACATCTACCATCACTATCTCGGAGTGAATGTAGTCTCAAAATACTAATATGTCGATGTATTTATACTAGCGTTCAGAGTATTATCAGTGGCGCTCAGTTTTTTCTGTTAACGGGAAATCCATTCGAGTTGAATAAATCCTAGCGAATCTGCATCACCATAGATATATTTCACAAAATATATCTTCGTTTTTGCATGCATGAAAGTTAATGAAAATCGGCTGTGAATGAAAGCCCATTCCGATCCAATTTGATCTTGAAAACTTTACTAGGATGTATATCATCATGTCTATTGCCATATCCACTGATCATTTATGACAGAAAATGGCTTTGCGGAAATATATGCATCCACGAAATAAATATAAATCACCCCCCATATTCAAAGATCTCGCTGTTATATATCCTGAGTTTCAGCAACATGTTATTATTGTGAGTATGTTGGATAGTACGTATCGCTAAGAAAATCGTAACTTACTAGAGAATATTTCGCAGGATCTTGCAGGCAAACAGAGGTTCAATTTTACAAACGAAGAAAGTTTACGCATCCTTGCTAAAACATTGTTGAAGCATGATTTTGACCTTGATGTAAATATACCTGTGAACAAGTTAATCCCCGCTTTGCCACTACGATTGAATTATATATTGTGGATAGAAGATCTGATGAAATATGCAGACATAAGAAAGATTCGTGGCTTGGACATTGGTAGTTATTAGTCTATTTTCATTACCATATCTCTGATACATTACACTGTTATCCTGTCCGAAGAATTTTGATGAAGAGAGAAGGGTATATTTTGCATAGGCACCGGCGCTATTTGTATATACCCGTTGTTGTGTGCGAAAATGAATGGCTGGAGAATGACTGCTACAGAAATAGACCAATCTAGCGTTTCGTCGGCGATGATGAATGTGAAGCACAATAATTTGGATCACATAATAGATGGTATTTGAATTCCAAGCATGTACAGAAATTACTGTGTAACTATGTCGATATATAAAATATTAATATTTACGTTAAACCAATATTCAGTAATGCCAGTGAATGAAAAATTCATCTTGAAAGAAGTTGTATCTGATGCGAATACTTATTCTTTCACAATGTGTAACCCGCCATTTTTTGATCTGGATGAATCTAATAGAGTGGAGAAAAATACTCCTCCGAGAAATGCTAAAACTGGGTGCGAAACTGAGTTGACTGTTAATGGCGGTGAATATTCTTTTGTACATCGCATGATTGACGAGAGTATGGAATTAACAACCAAAGTTTCGATTTACACTTCCATGATTGGACTCAAGAGTAATTTATTGCGATGTCAGTCCGAATTGAAACGTAGAGATATTCAAAATTCAACGTGGACAGAGTTTTGTCAAGGATATACGAAACGGTGGGGATTGGCTTGGAGTTTCCTTCCCAAAGATCAACTAGATCTCACAGCTGCACCGGTTATACGAACACTAAAATGTACTCCATATCAGAATTCAGTGAAAAACAATACTGTAGAATTGATCATTCCATTGACGGAAACATTACGCTCTGTCAATGATGCAAGAACACAATTGAAAAGTTGGATTCATGAATTGCAGGTAATATCAGACTCCTAGAATATATGATATTTTGTCCACCCAGACTTCATTGGGAATAATATTGAGCGCTTACAGATACAGATCAAAGATCTGCCAATGGACAGCGAGGAGTTTGACGGGTGGGCATATGAATTATGTGCTTATGAAGATACATGGTCTCACGCAAGACGTAAGCGTCGTATGGCAATTCGTAGAGATGAAACTAAATTAGACGAGATTTCCATAAGAATCAGCGGGCAGACAAGAGATGAAAACAATCGTAAAGTTACATGTCCAGAAGAAAATCACATGTCTGTGAACAAACAACTGTATTTGGGATTAGATCTATTGATTGCGAAATTGAACACGGATGTAGAACGAACAGAGTTTATACAATCAGGTGAATTGATGAAGATTTGTATGATTTACCGTAATGGTTGTGGCGGTAAAAATGCTTTAGAAACACTGCGACAATATCTAATTAATAAATTCAATATTCGGAAATATATGCAACGTCGAAGAACGAAGGATACAGTTGATATATGGAAGAAAAAAACCAAAATGTGACAGAGGTTAGAAGTAAAGTACTTGATCGTTGTCTTACTTCGTTTTATTTCATTAAAAAAAGTATCCATTCAGTGTAGTTGTGCTCGTTATGTTTTCCCTCCTGCACCAAATGATGTGATAACAGGTAAATGTAACTCAATCATGTGTCTTTCTTCGGTCACTTCTTTCCTTTTTTTAGCGCCTGAGTTTCTTACAACCCATTCTCTCCATTACATGTTTCCATTAAAACATATCATGTGCAGGATAAAGTAAACCCTGATTGCATACTATTTTTTTGATAAACACCAGCGATCTGCAGTGATTTACTCCGTGAAAGAAATAACAAATAGACATGCGCATTCGATAATTATATTTGTTCGTTCTAATAGAAAAAAAAATGTATAATGTCAATGGCAACTTATGTAATATACAACTACGTTTCGATTCCAAATATCGTTTTTTCGTAATGTTCTCGTATATGCTATGATCAGACTACAATTAATTGGTGTAACACTTCACATCCTCTTAATACAAACTGTATTAAACATCAAACACGTACGGGTTACGTGTTTCATACAAAAGGAAGAATTTCTTACTTTCGGCGATAACTATAATGTTTCAAAATTTTTCATTCAATAGCTGTAGAGCATAACTTTATGTGGATTATAGTCATATTCAGTTCAATGATTTATTGACATTTCTATCAACTTAGGATGGATTTCATTTTTTTTTGCTACTGCTATATCAGCGACATTCCATCATTTCTACAACTTAAATCGAATCTATCATCAATACGAGCCATCAGGTGAAGATCTTGAACCATAAATTACGGCTGATTGTTAGATGAGCGAACAATCAATCACATATAGTTGATGCAATTATCTTTCATAAATGATTGCAATTTTATGATTGAACACATGAATCTTTCAATTGCAAACACCGACTCCAGCATGAAATATTTGATGATACATTCACTCGTGGAAGTTATACAACGTGAGTCATTTCTACGTATATTTTCAATATCGAATGAGAAACAACCAAAAAGTGCTGTCACTATTTTAAAAGTAATAATTGGTATATCACTTGGGATCTTATGAGCTATTCAACGTTGACATCTCCAATTTTAATTTCTACCAATTTTATTCAATTATCCATAATATCCAATAGTTTTTTCATTTTTCCTGACTCATATACAATTTACCTTGGCTTGTAGACATATACATAATTGAATAGCATGAATCGTCTGCACATTATTCGGATGAACTGAAGGGTTTTCATACAAAATATGATGAATCTCAATAGTGATGCACTCACTCACTCATCTCATTTTTTATTCAGAAGCGTTAATCTTTGGCTTTGATGGGTGCCTAATATAGTCAGGTCTACGAGCACATTGGCATCATCGTCTTTATGACTATTGTTACTCCTACTATTGTCACCATAATCGTCACCACCATTTAATTATGACTGATAAGTGGTGCAACAATTCTCATATAATCAAGCTGTGGAACAAAGAGAACAATTTCAACTAGTCGCGTTCCATGACAACGGTGATAATTAACCATCCGTACCAATTCCATGGTGTAGCGTTATGAGTCACTATCGTGGCTCCTGGTCTCATATTATTCACATATAGAGAACAAAGGTTCTTTTATCCATATGTTCCTTTTGTTCCATTTTGTATGTTCGAATCTCTGAATAAATTGATGCAACAAAATATGAATGGATTTGGTTATGATACCTAATGAGTATGAAAAACTACTCAATGAACTCAACTTGTCATTGCTATCGATTTCGATTTCTCCGCCGATGATTCCACTTCATTAATTATGATTTTTTCTTTTGCTATAACAACAACATCCGTACTTTTGATATCTTCAACTACGCCATTGCTATATGGCTCATTTTCAATTGATGGTGCTTGTTCTTTTTGGCGTTTTTCAATTTCTGCTTTTAAATTTTCAATATCTTGTTGACTTATCTGAACGAATAAAATTCCATTTATAACATTGAGCATATCCAATACCGAGCCCATGCTTGGTGGTTGAATTTGTATTGGTGGTAAACTAACACCAGGCTTGCCAGTATAAATTTCGTTCATTTTCTTTTGCAAAACAACAGCCTGTTGTGTTAAATGTCGAAGGCAATCACTACTTTCTCGAGTTTTTTCGTGCTCCTCACCCAATTGTTGTTTGTAGATAGCATAGGTTTCTTTCTCATTATTGAGCGCCGCACGGAAATCTCCCATGCACGATTGCGTTCGTGCTACTAAATGATAAGAAACTGCTACTTTCAGTGAGCGCGCACCGTGGTAGCGTAAATTGAGTGCTAAGGCATGTTCGAGGAATCGCAATGATAATTCATATTCACCCACAGCATGAAGAATTAATGATATATTGCTGTCAATTAGTGCAACGTCCGGATGATCTTCACTACATATAAGTAGCGCTAAATAACGTGCGCGATATAATAATCGTAACGAAACTGAAACTTGACCATTTGCAAATGCATACAATGCTAAATGAATATACTCAGTAATTGTGTAGGGGTGATCAATGCCATTGACACGCTCTGACATTAAAACAGCTTTTTGTTGTGCAGCCAAAGCTTCACCATGATCGCCCATAATGTAATTAAGACGTGCTAACATTCGTAAACATTGTGATATTTCAGGATGCATCGCACCGTAGACATTATTCAGAAGATTCAACGCCTCACTAATGAGTTCATAACCATCTTTCAAATAGCCTTGCTGAATTTTGCTTTGTCCAGTTGTATAAAAATTATACGCATCACTAGCACGCGGATTGATATGCTTGACAACTGGGAAAATATTCAAAATATCCTCTTCGAAAAATGTTGCGCGGTTCTTATTTTCAAAGTTATATTCGCGTAAAAGTATTTGTATTCCGGTTTTAATGCAAAATCCTCGTAGCAGTGATATTTTTTGCAGATGAAAGAAATCGATTGTAGTATCGAGCGACTCAGGCGACGGTGACTCCCAATCGTAATAACTCTTCAGATCATTTTTGATTTGTTGCCATAGTGCTTTAGGTGTTAAACTTGCCCATTCAACATCGGACTGCTGAGGTCCGTTATTGCGGCCTTTCCTCTTGTTACGTCTTTTGGCAGTCTTGCTCTGGAGCTCTTCGAGGTTCAATTGGGGATGTGATAATTGTGCTGATGACAAAAGACAGTTAAGGAAATGACTGACTGCTGCTGAAAGACACATCAACTCAGTGCCTTGCATATAAATTGTGAAAATATGTTTAGCTGATCTCAAAATTAATTCAGAAACAGCGATTCGATTGAGATATCCCAGTTGTGGGACAGCAGCAAGCATCGCCGCCAGTTTTCCCAAATAACGAATGTTGATACCACGGCCATGGAGTGCTTCAACGAGAGTATTGCCATCCATCGCCGCGGCTGTATGATCTAGACATTCGCGAATGAATGTTGGCAATTGTACCGTCAAGAGGAAATCTGCAGCATCACGCACCAACTGACGTTGTTTCCGTAACGCTTCGCCGTTCGGATCTGGGTGTTTGACACCTGGTGAATAAACATCGGGATTGAATTTCACGTCGAATTCAGCTTCGCGTAAACTACCGACGGCCGCTGCGGCTCTTCGAACAATAGCTTTCGTACTTTCCTCGAGTTCTTGTTTCTCGCCACCAGTTATTGAATCAGTGATACTTTCTACAATTTTCTTGGCCTCTTCAGCTTCGATTTTTGATGAGTTGGAATCTTCTTTATTGCTATCAACCATTGATGTCATCATCAAATTTGAATCGTCTTTTTTATTTTCCATTTTTTCTGTTATCACTATATTTTTTTCTCCATTTCCATCTCTACTTTTTTCATTCTCTCTATATTTTTCCGTATCTCCATGATTATCAGTTTCAGTGTCAACTCCATTTTCGATTCCTCGCAAATTCGACTTTTTTTTATCCTTATCAGTTGATGGTTTTGCGTCAATTTGTTGCGTTATTTTAACGGATGTGAGTTTCTGAAGATGTACAGCTGCATGTTTGATAAACTGAACATAACGTGCTTCCACAAATGAATCAATAAGTTCTTGACGCAAACAAGCCAGTCGATGTTTGTGCTCTACAGGGAAGCCTAGCGCTCGTGCTTCTTTGCTTAACTCAACGCCGTCTAATTTTAAAAAGTTAACATCTGGTGGGAATGTTCTTAGTAAATCAAGAACATAATGGCGAGAGTCATTCCCAATTATCCCCTTGCACTCGACACTACTACATAACTCAATTTCTTCTCCTGCATCATTGATTACTTTGTGTGGTAAAATCTTCAAATGTTGCCCAGCTTTATTGAGTAATTCCAGATATTTGTCATGGGTTAGAACTGTTTTCCCGAAATCAATTGATCCATACACGACTGATTGTTCTTGTTCACGTTCAAGGATTCCTGGAATAATCGATTGCGCTGTTACACGATATCCACGATAGTCGATTACAACAGTTCCCAGTGTGTAAAGACCAGGTAAATCAACTGCAGCATACACACGTACTCCCTGAAGATCATTCCTCGGTGCAACAAACGCTGCAGCATCACCACCTAGTTCTTTATAATGGTCTCGTACGTCAAACCCTAGCGAGAAGAATATATTGTTCCAAATGAACATCTGCATCTTGGCTTCTTCACCGGGATTAATTGCCATTACATTTCCGTCAATGACAGCAACCGCTCCACGTGTAGCAGCAGCTACGAAATCACTATGAACTTTAAATATGGCACGTTCACGTAGTAATCGTTCCGGTAAATTCTTCCTCGGCAATTCACGGGTTGTTTGAAGTTCCTCGTTCCAATCGCGTGTTTGTCCGGGGATATGTTCTTCGTATCCTAATTTAGCGGAAAAAGTGTCCTCAGCGCGAATAGCATCAATTGTATGTTCAGTTTGAGGTGCACTCCATGCATACAACTGATAAGGCGTTGCAACCCTCTCAAATGGATGCCGCTGTGTTCTGCGCCGTTGCATTGCTACAAACCCGCGTTTAAATGATTGCGATAACTGACTAAGCAGTTCAATCAAACTATGACATAAGTGACTTGGTGTTGCTGGCTTTGGATTGAAGATTTCTTTCGATGACTGGTTGACAAAAAAGCCACGTGCACATGCAGTCACATAGTAATGCTTCTCCTCCAATGTTATTACCTGTAGATACATCAGGTCACCATGCAATTTCCTATGCCCTGGTGGTGGATTCCAGCCCGATGTTGTCAGCACCTAAATCATTAAACTATTTCATTCAAGTACAAAAAAAGTATTTTTATCATTCTATACAAAGAAGTTTCATTGCAGATGTCCTATCATTTTTTACAAACGATAACTCACCTTAAGACACGGTGGACATTTTTGTTCTTTGGCCTGAGGTTGAAGCGGCAATAATGGTCTCTCTTTACATCCGGGTATGATATAATCAGGTGGTGTACAATCCACTGCATCACCTCGAGTCTTTTTTTTCTCTAATATATCACCATTAGTAATAACATTTAAGAAAGACAAACTACTGCATTCTACTCCATTGTAGGCGTCCGCCGGATCAACAGACTTCAAGAGATCACGCACGTGTCTGACGTGAATACGAGCCTCACGCATTGTATATGGTTCCTCGACTACTTTGATTATAGAGCCTTCTTTTAGACCTTCGATGTTCTTCAATTCAGCAAAGTTATCCAACGTATTGCCATCGAGTTGAAGTGAAAAACATGTACGATGACATGTATCTTCACGATCCATCAATAATTGATGAATCTCTTGTACGAGTTCCATGCTTGATACTTGAATATCAAAAGGTTCTGTCCCTGGACTGACGATTTTAACGGTAAAACCCATGTCTTGGATAAAAACAACCTCTTGTTCGGCGTCTTTATCCTTTCCGTTTTCACAATTTTTTTCGCTATGATATTCATCATCATCCTCATTTCCTTTACCAATCTCAACTTTCTTCTTCTTTTCGCCCTCCGTGGTTGCCTCTACTTCACCTTTCTCCAGCGCATTGTCAGATACTGAACTACAATGGGCTGTATCATCGTTGCGTTTGTCATCTGCAATAATAGTTCAATCGGAAAAACATCGCACAAACAGAGCAGCAAACATAAAAGCAAGATGGATTTCATATATACTGGCTTATTAGAACTATTGATATGCGTGCATTTTTCAATGCGAGACATAAGAAATAAGTCGAAAAAATGAATGAGTAATTTTGATGTTCGGGGGTAAAGAGAGGATATGAGGATGGGTAAGTATGAGGGGAGTGAAGAAGGCGTGACTGTATACCGAAGTACTTATAAATAAACGGCTAATGTAAATAGTTCGCGTTTAAATGCCACAACTATTTTTGTCAATATATAAATATACATGCATGTATGCACATATA
>JABMBR010004711.1:0-21810 GCA_018881525.1 Meteorus sp. PSUC_FEM 10030008
TATTTAAACTTGGTCTCTGGTGTGATGTTACTGGGATTTAGTGGATTTAATATAAACAAAAATGCACCAATCAGTGATTCAATCTGTTTTAAGCTTGGCCAGCGAATTATCAAGCGCTTGTGAGAATTTTGACGTGCTCAACATATAAAACACGATGAAATGATCCCTATGAAATCCGAAGGGTCGAGTAGAGATTTATCATATTCGAATCAGAAACAATGTATGAAGGAAATGGAAATAATTCGATTGAAAACCATCACGCATATTCTCCACTGATGTTTTTTTTTGTTTGGTTTTTTCAACTTTCTTACGATTTGTTGTCGTCGGGCCTGTTGGGTGTTGTAATCAAGTCGCTCGCAATGCTGACGTATTCCCATGGTAATCCTCTAGAGTCCACACTTAATTCACGACCTGCTTGTGGAAATTCGGTTGGACTTTGTAGTGATGTGAAGCTCGTTTCAAGACATAACCTATGGGGCGGTGTGCCAACAGTTAATGAGCGTGATTTGGCTGGACTGGATGTTGTTGGTGGTAGAAGAGCACGCATCTCGTGCTCAATCTCCAACTCGTGAATTTCTGTTGGATCACGCACCTCTGATGCTTCTGCCGATGAAGTGTGACCTGACGCCAGACGTTGTGGCTTGATTGGTCCCAGAGTCGTTACAACCTGATTGTCATTTTATTTTTTGTTTTTTTTTGTTCTCATTTTTCGCGCAAATCAATAATAAACAACAGAGACGAACATTTTTTTCTATCCCAAGAGACAATGGAGACTTGCATGGAAAATATGTCTGATGAATTTCCATCAGTGATCTTTAACTTTTCTTTCTCAGATTTTTTCTCATTTTTGCTATTCTATTGTTCTAGTGCGTTGATGCTGCTTCAAATCGATCAGAAGCTATTGAAATAGACTCTTTTGTTTTTGTTATGGAAATTTTCAAGCTGCGACAACTACTTTTTATCTCATGCATATTTGATGAAATGACGCTGCGAGGCTGGTGTTCATCACGTATTTCACTTATTTTTTTGTTGCCTTTTTTCTCTTTTATTTCGCGTTGACTCCCGAGATATTTGTGACGTGAATTTTTCAATTACTGTGGTGTTTGACAAATGAATACGTGTGCAAATGAAGAGTTAAATAATTGATGCATGCAAATAGTGATAAAATAGAGAGAGGGTGAGAGACAAATGAAGAGGAAGAGTGAGAAAAAATGGTGCAAATGGAGAATGACACAAAAAAAAATGAGGATAGATGGGAAATTTTCAACAATGATTAATCTATGCAAGAAACGAATGAAAGTCTTGTTTGAACTGGCGTATTTTCACATTATTTGGAATATCAAATTTAGAGATGATTAGTGCATGTAATATCCAAATATAAGTGACGCGCAGACAAAATGTACCGAATGAATATTGAAGTGAATGAAAGAAAGTAGATATATATATTATCCAAGTGAATTTTCTCATATGCATACGTTCGGAATTGAGATTGAAAATATTTGTATTGAAAAACAATATTCAAGAATGGGATGAGTAACAGAATACGAATAAGACTTGATACAAAGTAGTCGCAAATATCATGACCGCAATTTGCAATCATCGCAAAATTCAAAGCTACAATTCTGTTCTGGTACAATAAACTATAAGTAAATACAGGAAAGTTTGTATTGAACGTTGGTACGGCTTCATCAGAACGTGCACATATGAGTGATAATTGAAAGTTTTGAAGCGATTGAAAGAATAATTTATGATAAAACGATGTCATATATACCAACAATTTATCAAGTATGTCAAAAAATACCTGGTATCGTGGCAGGAAGAGGGTGTGGTGGCATAGACGTCGGCGTCGCGGGCACATGGCGACGAACATTGCAGTTGAATTGTGACGGAATGACGTTGATCGTCGAATGTCCTAGGTGATGAGATCTCGACAGCGCTCGGTCTTATTGATGTTATCTCAGCACTAACATCTCTGCACGCTGACACCTAATCCACACCACACACCCTCAGCCACTTATCTCTCAGAAATATTAACAATGACAATAACAACAATCACCACAATCATTATCATCGACATCATTCACATAATCTAACTCAATATTTAGTTCCATTTTATCTCATTTCGGATATTTGCCGCACTCTTTATTCATAAATTCGTACAAACATGTATATGCAATGCACACTTTCATTACAATTTATAAAATCACTGTTTTCTGTATCTTCACAGGTGTTGGAGTAGTCAAATGTGGTACGGGGAAGTTGAAGTTTATAGATAAAATAATATAAAAGGGATGTGGGTTGGTAGATCTAAATAAAAAGTCAACATATAAAATTATCAATTGTATATTGCAACAGGAAATCTGGATAGGAATGAATAAATTATTGAGTTTAATTGAAAATAACGTTAGTTGCTTACAAAAGTAAATATTTGCAGGTGGAAATTATACAATGCACAAGGATGAAGTGGTCATGTCCCAATTAGTGAATTGAATTCACCAATATATATATATTTCATTATTTGTGCTATTCATCGAGAGAAAGGATGTCATTTATTAAAATTAAATTTTTCCGCCAGTGCAACTCGCGATTCGAACCACCAACAGAGAATTCAGTAATTGGAACATTTATTCTTTATGTATAGTAGAAGAGCAGCAAAAAATATCGCTAAATGGTATACGGAATTTTAGTGTAGAGTTTCGTGCGCTAAAGGAAAAATAATTTAATATGAAAATGGAACGGTGTTGAAGAAAAACAAGTCAAATGAAAATACACAAAAGATATGAAATAAAAAAATACACTTGCGTCATTTTCAGGAGAGTATAGCTCGTATATTCGTCTATACAATTGCGGTACATAAATATACAAAATAATAATTATGAAACTGGTGAAATGTGCTAGCGCAATATTTGTGTTGAATAATTAAACCAAAAATAAAATGGTGCATACTTCATAAGCTGGCTGAGCAGTTTGGTAATAATTAATTATAGAAAGAAACAAACAAATAAATAAATAAAAAATATAATAACCTTTCGTTTATATAATAAAATAAATTATGTCTATATATGTAAATATATTCACATCTTAATTTTACAAAACTCTGTTATGTCAGTTTAAATAATATTAAATGAAAATAAATTGTGATTAATGAAATACAAAAGGATGGCTCACGTTTCTCATTTCATATGTTTGACGTATAAATAAAATGAATAAAACATAATATGAGATGAAAATAAACAATTATTAATACCATGCAGTTTCCGCGACAGAAAAATAACATGCGACATTATTTCGTACGAAATACTGATACATATTTTGTAGAGCTGCATGTTTAATGAGAAATCACTCATGAATCGTAATGTTTTCCGATGTATCGTTACTAATACAGGATAATCAATGAATGTTTCATCATGATCCTTCCTTCCTTTTATCCGATGAAAATGAATTTCATTCATGAATTTCCACATCAACAACAATGGTGTTGCCATTGGTCTCAATTGAGTTTATCGCGTCATTAGAACAATTGATAGAATGGACATTGTGATTCATTAGGCTTGATTGCAATGACACAATCATGTTGGGATTCGCGATCTCTTGAATGTCTGTAATTTCCTCAAGTGGCTCATAAGCGCCCGGTCGTATCGACGAACAACGGCTTGCGGCTATTTGTCTATTTTTCACTTCTCCGCTTTCAGTCTTTTCAACCAGCTGTTTGCTTACCTTATTGAGTGCTTTCAGCATTGAATCCGGCATATGATCCTGTATCATCACTGGACTAATAAGAACTTCATCAAAATCACCGGGTTCAGCCCACAGGGCTTGATAAACCGGCTCGCGTTTACGTAATACTTGCCTGGAATTAAATTTTAAACAAATCAGTAGGTGAAAAGTATCAAACAAAATCGATGATCAATTTTTTGCATGCGACCCAACAACGCGGTCGAATAAATCTGTACTTGTTCAACTTTGGAACGGATATTGAATCCATACATCATTCTAGGAATAAAATGTTCAATGCATTCATCTTCAAAAAAGTTACACATTCTCATTCATCTTTCTTCATAAAATATCATAAAACGATATTTTGTTTACCCGCGGCTTTTTCATTCTTTTTATTTTCGAAACGAGTCATAAAATTGCAACACGACATAACTTCATTTGAAATTCTTCTCATGCATTTTTCGATGCTCATTTAAAGTTTGGATAGTATTTATTCATGTTACATGCTTCTACGAAATGGTTCTTTTTCTAACATTATTTCATTATATACCACCATGAGAAATTTTGTCATTGTATGTAGTTAACATACCTCCATCGGGACTCATACTTTTGCCTACAATCGAAAATAAATGAGAACTTTAATGCCACTCATTTGATCATCACTCAAAGACAAACACCAGCTCCGTTTCAATCATATCGTGAAACATACACGATAGAATGTTGTATGTGTGAAAAAAGAACAACGTATGGATGATTGATTAACACTTACTCTCCTTTATTTGGATGATGTCGAACCACGTGTATAATTTTTCCTGGTGGATAGAGTGGTGTATGGAGTGTTAAAGCAATGCTCGAATCACTTGGAACAATTGTCTGTGCACGAGCTTGATCCTTGTCACGTTGATACTCAGCAATGCAACCGCCTGCTTCCAGGTTGGCAGCAGATGTGGGTGTTGAGCCACATCCGCAACACATCACAGAACATGCAATGGTTTTCCACTGAGAAATCAGAATGATCCAAGTGTGTGTTTAATATGCTCCTTCTCAATAAATTCACTACAACAATGTTTACGGTAGTGCTCGTAAATATAACTGGAAGTACCTTCGGATCAACACTTCTCTTAATGGCATTAATAAGATCGGCTCGCAAACTTTCCATTTGTCGCAGTCCTATTCTCGGAACCACGTCCTTGCCTACTACCACCGACGTGATAAATTCTTGAGTATACTGCTGTGCTGGCATACTAAGCAAACCTCCAGGTGGTGCATACGAGAAACAAACTAAATCTGGATATTCTTGTCTTAATAATATTGCAAGAATTGACGCAGTTCCTGCACCGAGTGAATGACCCACGAGCGTTAATCCAAATTCATCAGTCCCTCTCGAGGGATTCTTGAGTTTTCCATTCGAAACAAACAAACACAAATGTTCATGTATATTTGCATTTGTTCAGGAGTAATTTCAAATCATACGACAATTCAATCAGCTGCAGTTACCTTCATAAAAGCTTTTCCTATAATACACTCGTCAGAAATTTTTTTCCGTATATATTCGGCTGCCTGTACCATTCCCTTGTGCCCAAGCCAATCCTCGCATGGCGGTGTCAACGGTAATACTTCAGCCTCGGCATTTAAGTCTGTTAACACGTCCTTCATACTGAGCGTGCCACGGATACTTATCACAACCTATTCAACGTCAAACTAAATGTTAGAATCATCATCTGTACGCTTTACTTGATATACTTTGACAAATTACCAGATTATCATTTGCCACACGACCAATTTAACACCCCGATGTACGTCAATTTTTTCTGTTCTACCGTTCTCCACACACAACTACATTTTCAAGTTTTCGTCATACAATATGTGAGAAGAATATCATACCTTCTTTCTAGTATAATCTAGGGCGACGAAGAAAGGCGTCTCGCCAACGTCGACGTGAAATGTCGCGTACACAACCTCGACCTCACCAACATCAATCATACGTCTAAGTGCTGCGTAATTACACTGACAACAATTGTCCTCTACAATAGTAGCATCGTCGTCGTATTTGATGCATGGAAAACATCCACATCTTAATCTGATATGAAGAGGAAATGGATAAAGAATAAATGAAGAAATATAATATGTCTCTATTGAGGACTTGAATGGAAAAAATGGTGCCAATTCTATTTTTCTTTTATTACCTTGTGCATAGTTGACACAAACCCGTTGTATGGTTGATTAAGAATAGCGGCCATCCATAAGCCGCAAGAGCGAAGTGCATATAATGAATGGCAGCTTGGAAATGGGCCAAGTCTCCGTCTTCAGTGAGAGACAGAAATTTCGTTCTTGGTGTTATAGGCACGCCCGATAAAAATTCATATGTATCATTTTTCCTCTGTTTCACAATGAGTTCGCGTTCGATCTTCTGAAATTTCCTCAATAGTACCAAGCCCGCCACCACATCTGATGGTACAACGTCGAGATCACGAAAAAAGTCACTGAGCAATCGTGCTATATCCGTGAATGAATTCTACAATGCGATAAATAATCAAAGTTCAATTATTGAAATTTTATGATAATTATTTGAAACTCCTGTGCTTTTATTCTGTTATTAAGCCTTTTGTCAATTGGCCGACATTAAATTGGTTTTAAGTTGAATCACCACAGAGAAAATTCGTTATCTATGGTGAACAACCATCGTGCAAGACTGAATGATAGACCCTAACAATAATTTTCAAAACTGGAGTATCTGACCTTTAGTATAGAAATTATATTGAATTCATGAAATATAACCATTCTTAAACGCCTTTTCATGACAGATGCATTGTTATTAATATCTGGATGAGACGTGGAAGATTGAAGTGAATCAAAAATCCCATGTGTATGTAAAAGGCCGTTCCAAATAAGTCGAATAAAAAGGCGACAAAGAGTATCTTTCCATTCGAAAAGAGTCGAGAACTTTTGAATTCGTTGAGAGTGATCCGCATTCATACCTTCTGGGAATTCCACCGAGTACCACCGCCTCAGTACGAATTTTTTACCATGTGGTTAATGTGATAGTTGACAAAAGGCTTAGATAGGAGAATCGGTTCGAAAAAGTGAACAATTACCCGATTTCTGTCCGAGTTTCCAATGCAACAAAATAGCAACCGACATCTGTTGTCCCAACTGTCTTGATAAGCACGAATGACTTTTCTAAAAAAGAAGGGGATATAGAATGTTAACACATTCTCCATTTTCGAACATTTAAGATCCTGAAATGTATCATTTGTTGATTGTAAGCAAAGAGTTAATCGTATACCGTTGTCGCCAATTCCTGTTTCGACTACCACTACGTTTGTAATGCATTCTTCCACCGCCTCGTGTTTCCGCTTCTCTCATACTACGTTGATATTTTTTCATTTTAACCCAAGATCTACCAGCTGCATCATATGTACACCAAACTGTCACCGTCACTGACATCAGTATACACAAATTGCATATGACAAGTCCTAGAATATTTGGGAGAAACAAAAAGACAATTTTGTAAGGTAAATATTGCATTCAGATAATATCGAGGAAGAATGCCACTGCAAAATGAAAATGGTCGCATCATTGATGCATTTGACGTAATAATTAGAAGCAGTAGAAAAAGCCTTCACTTGTATAGGACGTCAATGATTCGAATGACTGACTCTCATGAGAAACTTCTCAGAATCATTCTGGGTGGAGAGGTCTCTTTCTATACCATTAAATTCCACTAACTTTGATCATTCCCTGACATCTATGTTCACTTATTTACTTAAAATTTGAGATTTTTTTAGAAAATCAAAGATGATTTTATGCGTTAATCACGATTGAGAATCGGAATTCTGATGATTCCTTCTGGTCATAGGTCAGAATGAATAAAAATATCATGCAACGTGTTCGATATAGTACTCTGCAGTACTTCCTGGACTTATCAAGGAAAAAAGTTCGAAGAGTGATTCTGTGTAGGGTGTTTACAGTGGCTTTCTCCAAACTTCATTTACTCTACTCCTACATTTCAATATAATTCTTACCTAACATAACATCCTTCGCTTGATCAACAGCAGAACAACTTCTATAATAATATATAAGCCATGTGACTCCAGCACAAAGCCATCCGGTCTCGATCAGTAATAAAGCTAGATACGAACAAATATAAATAAACAAAATTAATTACCTTGTAAGAATGATAGATGGATAAGAGAAGAATAATAATGGAGTTAGAATACAGTGACACCAACAATAATAAAAGTGTGATGATGGAGAGATTTTTGTAACAACTAGAGTATATAAAATATTTTTAGATTTATAGACGTGTCAGTGGACGGTCGCATCAAACGAGACAAAGACATAAACGGGGAATAATAAAAATCGAGTGTCATATCAGCAGTGTCGCCAATATCCCTGAAGGGTAAAAACTCATGGTGCGGTAAAAAGCCTCAGTGGGACTATAATAAACCGCCGCAAAGTAGGTCAGAAAGCAGAAAATGTCAGGTACACATAAATGTCTCGAGTGAACAATTCTAATGTTTGAAGTAGTAGAAAAAAAAAATAAATTTTATATCTATGGGCTTCTTGAATGGGAAGAGGAAACTATTTCTTTACTCATAAATTCTGTAAAATGTGAATAAATATAGAACAAAAAATAAATTTATTCAGTGTCAACTGATACTTACATAGTTTGATGTACAAAAGATGTTGCATGGGTGCTCGAGCATTTGTATCTAAAATACTTCCTCGAGTTGCTAAAATACATATTGCCACTTCAACTGCCATTGAAGCTATGAGAATGATGAGATAACCAAGTATGTAAACCCATAGTAGAAGAACACAAGTGACACTCCGTTCCCAAGTGACTAAACCGAGGAAAACACCAAGAGATACCACCCTGAAAGATAGAATGGAAACACGTGAGTGAAGAGCTATATAAATTTGATAAACATTGTCGATGTATTATCACCATTTTAATGGCACGATAGAGAATAAAGAGGGCATTATTTTGACATTTTGGTCTAGAATTGAACTGATAATGTGTAGTTATAACTGGTTAACCGTAATATAATGTGCCGTGGTTTAAGGTCAAAGTGAACATAATTCATGTATAAATACCACTGACATAGGACTGATTCAGAGAGGGAAAAGATTCGAAAATAGTTTTTGATATGAAATGACGAAAAACAGAAGAGGCAAATAATAGACTCTAAAAAAGAGGACACATTCTCACAGAAGTTGATTTATTGGCGATGCATACAAAATCAATTCATATAAGAGTAAATAAATCCAGAATAAAGTGATTCGCTATATTTGCATATACTCGTGGCTTTCGAATTTGCAACCATGCGAATATTGAACAACTTCAAACGAATAAATCGAGCGTAAGTGCATTGTATTGATGGATGCGATGTACAATTGGAGATTTTGACTCTTGACATTTGATGTTCATTCATCCAGTTCATTCTATCCCAAAGTCCAATGTATATGTGCGATATGTTCGCCTTTCATGATTGCAGTTAGTATTTGTTCATGTTATATGTGGATAGGTATGAAGACGAAGTGATTTTGGAACCTCTTACATAAACGTTGCATATGTATGGTTGAATGTACATGTTCACCAATATCTCATTTCTATTTGTATGTTTCACACGTACGGTGTGCCTCAATCGATTCGACCAACCTCGCATCAGGGTTTTGGTATTTCCGCTTTTATGACATGCGCTACTATGCTGATTTCCTAGGTGCGAATACATGACGAGTCTGTCATGTCTTTGACAGAAATTACAGTGGGATTGTGATATAATTAGCCATAATTCGATAGTTTTCAGTGTCATCCACATCAATTCTGGAATGCTCGAATGATACTAGTCAGAATATGTAGCAATGAATTCCTCGATTCTATTGGAATTGGTTGGCAAATCTGGTCTTAGTTTTCGCGAGATCTTGGGATTAGTTTTTCAATGAATAACCTTGTTCAATGATAGTTTATCAATTTCGTTCGAGTAATTGGATAAATTGTTATCTAATGTCCATAACAATGAATTTGTAAGGAAGAATACGGCCACCAGTTATAAATCAAAATGTTGTATCTTGAAAAACTGGAATAGAATTCAGCATTGTGAATGGAATAATACGTCATCTGACGCAATGTTTGTATCGATTCAGTGAGCATCATGAATTCTCTAACGATGCAAGTTTGATCAAAATATGCAGTGCATGTTTGGAACATCTGATTCGTCATGATTAGTTTCATGGTCTATGAGAAGAAACTTTTTACATAACATTAATTGATGATTTGTGATTTGATAAAAACTAACTGTTTTTGATGATATTGTGCAGCTTAGGTGGGATCGAGAACAAAGAATGATAGGCAGAGACAACGTGAAATGTGATATAAAGTAGTACGGAATTTGTCATACAGAATCAGTTGCTCTTTCGCTCTGATAGGATTCATCAATTACTGTCATGTGTGGTGAAATATGAGATTGCCAATGTGTGACAGTATTTATCACTTCAATCCACGTGAGATAATTCTATGTAACAATTCATCATAATTTGACATTATGAGATTGCAATTCGACCTGAAAGCTTTATTAATTTCGAGGGATTAAACTTGATGAAATTGGGCTAAATTTTGAAAATCGACTGACATGGCTATGAGATCCCTAATGGGAGTTGTTGTCACTTTGTGAACAAAAATAAAATTTCAGTAATAGACAAGAGCATAATTCTCAATTTTCCGTGATATATTTCGTATCAATATTTCAAGTTTGAGGGAAAAGCTGGAAACACATTGTAAGCGTCAACAAATTCCCTTCGATCTTAATGGATTGAATCAGTCCATGACGTTATCAAACAAAGTTTATGAAGTACAGTGAAAATATAAAAAAAACTCATGATCACAACAAATTCTCTGGAAATCTATCGATCTTCCCCCACGACAATTTGTTCTGGCGAATATATGAACAAAATACGCACCATCTGAAATAACCCTACTTTCACCGTTGATATATTCAACTGAAACAAACGAATCTCACAATGGCCCTTATTGTCATTCTGTATTCCCTACCACGACATATAAAAATGTAATTATGAAAATACCGCATCATAATTCGATAAGATAATACAAAAAAGTTTTCGACGAAGATGAAACTCCTTTCATGAAAACAGTCTCCTTCGGTGTAGTTTTTTATGAAATCTCACAACTTGAATGGACGCTTGCAACCAAAGTGTAAGATGAGTGGAAATGTAGGAGGTGAGAAGTGTGGTCTGACTGTATATATACCATTTCATACATAGATATGAAGTTTGCCAACATAACCTAGGACCAAGCTGTGTTGAAACTTGGTCGTTTCCATCACAATTTGTGGAGGACCATTCAACAATTTAATTGCTGGACGCGATAACTACAGCAGACGACTATTGCCACAGTCTATGTACTATACGCAACTATGTCTTCTATATACACAGTGAACTCTAACTCTTTTTTCTATTTGATACTTATGTAAGTCGCGAAAAAATAGCTCATGATATTCAGCTATTTTTTCATGTGTATTTTTCATCTTGAAGACTCTTGACACACATTTTTAAAAGTAACTGTCTTCATATTAATGTTCGTTGTGAAAAATATCCATCAACTGTGAAATAGAATTGAACCAATATGGGAGGTACCATAAGATGGGAACTACGAGACTGGAATGAATAATAAAATTCAAAGAAATGTCGTAATACATTTGATGGCGCTGATATATCACATGCATCCACCGGTACCCATAGAAAGTTCGCTAATCTAATTATATATGTTCCATTACAATGCTCGAAGGAAAGCTCAATACAAGAGGAAATGACAAAACCACGGGGAATCCATAAAATGCAATAGAACATGAGCTGAAGTAATGGTAGATAGCTATTGCAATACGGACATTGCTTATTCAGTGAAGCTTAAATTGGTGAGTTTGACAATTTGAATGAGCATGAGGTAGAGATCCATTTAATACAGTAAGTACTCAAAGTCATCATTGTTGCAGGAATGTTTGATAGTATTGTGCACTAAAAAAATATTCATGTTGACCAACTTGCAACTCTCAATATTTTTTACTTCCAATTACATGTGATTTGTGATGTACTTTGATGATTTAATCATTGCAGAGTGCAGAGTGGAGAATTAATGATGTTAACCAGAGCACCAATTAAATGGTAATGAGAAAATTTTTTTTTAAAACGTGGATCATTTCAGGATAATCGAATAGAGGAATAATTGCAATCGAGTAGAGGAATAATAGAATTCAAATTGTTTTTAAAGAGGAACATCAATATGGAATTTCATGATGATCGAGCTACCTCATGTGTATATTTTCAAAGTATTTCTATGTTCCATCGAAACACCACATGAAAATATTCCATGAATAATCATCGAAATTCGATTAAATATGGAAAAAGGTATTGGATATTCATAAGGATATTATTCCAATGGAAAAATATTGAAGTTCAATATAAATTTCATTGTTATTTCAGAGACTGTTTTTATTTCATTTAAGAGAAGTCTTGTCCTATCTGAGATGCTATTCTTACATTCAATCAACATAACAATTATCCATTGCACTTTCTCTCTGTATTTTATACATCACAAATTGAAGTTGTAGTTTATCATGTTAATGATTCTGAACGAGAACAAAATGTTTTTCTTGAATGAGAAACATTCCATGATGAACATGGAATCCCAGATTCATCCCTCGATATTGAACCGGTTATGGTTTCATCCAAACTTAACAATCTGATCTCAGTCGAACATAATCGCCAATCGATAATGTTAAGGAATTGAAATCTTGATCAGAGGTACAATGAAAAATTTGTGATGAAGAACAGAGAAATGATGATCATTCTCTATTTCCTTACACCCCATCCAACTTGGACATTCTCTCGTCGAACGCAATCTACTGATTCCGGCACACCCGGTATATCTCGGTATAACCGTATAAAAGCGTATACAGCTGGCAGCAACAAGACAAAGGACTCGTGCGGACTGCGAGGGTGAGGATTTGGTATTTTGTGAGAACCATTTAATGGAGGTGAAAGCGCGATATCGAGAGAATGGGAAGTTGAGGAGAGAAAAGCTACGAGGGGAATATTTTGAGTTGGATCTCTCGCCAGGACGCCTTTAAATCCGAAGTAAATCCATGAGGCCATCGAAAATTTTGGGGACGGACTTGGGTGGAATAGAGATGAAAATTATAATGGGGGTTGGTGAGGCGCTGTCCTCGCGCTTTATGCGAAATATAATGTTCGAGTTATACAGCACACGCTTGTCCCCCTTTTGTGTATTCTCTTGGCTCAATGATGCTATACTTGTAGTGTGTGAACAAATGCGCGTGATGATTATATGTATGTTCGGTCTTGGAGACAAAATTTTATGACAACACATACGTTTATGTCTATCAATGTGTGTTGCGTGTATGTGTAAAACTACTTTATCATTCTTTCAGTTTATTACGTCTTCTTGTACATTTAATATTCAAATTTACTTTCGAGATGTAGTCGTGAATATTTTGTAATATGAAATTTTGCAGACGAATTCACATTAGAGACGGATATTTTTCAGTTATATTTTTTTTTATATCGACCTTTATATTTTGATAGTGGAAATGTTTCAGAACCATTTTATTTTCTACTCAATATGACATCTGATGTGAATTCATCCGTAGCTTGCAGATACCGAATAGGTTCCCAGTTTTTTCTCGATCGTTCATAACATTGAACATATTAATGTCATATTCCCAACTCTTTGTTCCATTCATACATCAATGTTTTCTTTTCGTGTACGTAGAAAGGCTACATCCATGAAAGAAAAAGTACATCTGTTACGCTGCGATCCAAAAAATTTCACATGGCATCGAGGTATGCTTTCAATTCAGAATATTTTTCTTTCTCGTGACATACAGTTTGTTCAATATTCAGAGATAGAATTTAATTTGTTCACCGAAAATATATCTAAATTCCATCTTGAAAATTCCCGACTTTTGTTTACTTCATATCGATATTGATGATAGTTCACTCTTGCACAAAATGCATGAGGAGACACGATTTGATGGGTCGATCACAGTTTCAGAATGTTCGCAGCGTATGCTAGGATTGTTACTATTTATAATCATGAAATTCGCAAACTTGTATCGCTTTTAATTCCATTGAATTTATTATTTTTTTTTTTTTTCATGTGACAGCTGTAAATTGTGAATTATGAGCGTCATGTTACATGACTTTGCCATTAATGCGTAATGAAAAACTGTATACAATTTTTGGATATTTTGATAAATGTAAGTTGGGAGTTATTTGATGGTTAATTTAGTGGTTGTGTTAAAGATATTGGATGAGAATTACACCATCTCTGCTAGCAATGAAATATGAGTATAGAGAGCCAAACGTGAGAAAAGAGCAAAATGTCGAGTGAGAATTCAGAACAGTATATAGGTTGAAGGTATATATCTAAACACTGTGTGTAGGTAGATGAGTTGCGCCGAGAATGTAAACGGATAATCTATTTTTGAAACAGTCATCAGTTTTCAGATTAACTCTCTCTTGCTTTCTCGCTTTTTCTTTCACTGTGTCAACCCCCACGCCAATTTTCATTTGTGTTAAAATGAACGCTAATTTTCATTACAGTGATATCTTTAAAGTTCACTTCTTCTGCTTTTTTAACATCCAATTTTCTAATTTACAATTTGCTACAAATATTCTCTGTTCACTCTACCGTTGAAATTTTCTGTTGGAGATAATCGAATTTGGTATATAAGACCTTTCACACAGTTTTACACAGGTTCATCAACATATTTTCCTCAAGAAAATATCTGGAAATTCTCCTCAATTATGACGTCTAAGTTCAATTCAATAATTCGATCAAATACAATGTCTGTCGTTAAATTGACATCTTCTACTTACTAATAAACACAATTTAAAACGAGCTCAAGCAAATGAGAGATTAAACTACTTTATGAACTTCCTGAGCCGACATCATAATGTATTTTATTTACTTCGCTCATCTTGATGGCAAAGTGCAATTGAAAAATTGTTCTGGTGTATTTAATAATTTCGTGTGCTCTCTTGGCAATTACAAGTCCTTCAAGTTAAATATTAAATCATAGTCGGTGGAAAATTTCTTCCAGTTTCTCACTAACAAATGGAGTCTGTCATGAATCCATGTTAAACTTCGTGAATTCAAATAATGTTTATAAGAATTTTTTCTAATATCTTACAGACCTTATAAAATTGTACTGAATATATACAACATACTGACATAAGTAATGTTATTACAACGCAAATCCGATCAACGAACATATTTATACATCTGAAGTGTTATGCTGTCACTGTGTGTGAACTGCACGCGAAGTCAATTCGATTGAATTTAGCCTAGAACACTTCAAACGGAGAATGAAGTCTACTGCAATCAACCTGCCAATCAAATACAATTCAAACAGCCACTCAACCGATTTGATAAACATTGACATTTGGAAACAATATATTTTCTCTTATTCATTCGACACTTAACTTTAAGCTTGAAAATCCATTAGTGAGAGAAAAATTAAGAAAGAAAATAGAATAAAGTGGAGATTGTGTGAATTTTCATCTCGGTCACTGTGACAGTGTCAATATAAGAGGATTTGAGTGTGTACATGAGAGAATGGACGTGAATAAATGATTCATAGATGTTGACAAAGAGGCTAAGGAGTGTGGGGGTGGCTCAAAACGAAATGGTAATTCAAGCACTTGGAACTACTCAGACCCGTCGCGAGAATGGGAGAAAAATAGGGGATGTTTTAGAGGGGGAATGTTATATATTTGTATATACAGTGACTTTCGAAAATTTTCAAACGATAAGAAATTGGAAATGATTGACTTTTTCAGCTTAATTTTTTTATGGATTAAATTTTACACATCTGAATCGATTTTTTACTATTGTTAGCGGTTTGAACTCGAGGTTCAGTCCCTGGATGTGTTGTAAAACTAACCACCAACAGCACTCTGGAGTAATGAGATCGCTGTTATTATAAAAGAGAAGTTCAACTGTGATAATAAGAACGATTCCTAAAAAAAAAAAAAATTCAGAGTTCTAGATAGAATTGTAAATTTTTTTTCCAATATGTTCTCTGATTTCAATGTTCAAATTGGGAAACGATTGAAGTTTTGAAGAATGAAAAGGACATGAATGGAAGTATCATGTGGCAGAATTATAATGAATGTCAATTGCAGGTCGTCTTCGCTTTTATATATACAGAAATAGTTTCACAGACAAATGAACAATTGTAACAATCTCTTCTTCTGTTTACATTGTGCACTACACCCACTCGTCTTACAGCAATAGATATTGATTCATTATGTCTCCATGATTCACAGAAATAATTTTATTCTTTTCATTATTTGATTCTACTCGTGAATGGCCTTCCACAGTTGAATAACTTCGTTCTATATTTCAAGATGTAAATAAAAATTCGAATACTTTAAAATATTGAAGGTATAGAAATCAAGTTGGGTTTACGTTTTAGATATTTCGATTGCAAATTATGATTTTAAACTACATATTTGAAATTGATGAAAGTCCAAATTTACGATTGCAAGAATGGAACAAAGAATGTGAAGAAATATTCTTGGACGTTTCTGTTTAAGGACACATAGCATTCACCAAATAAATACGAAATGTAACGCAAAAGGCCTGTGCTATGTATCGATCCACAACGACCACCTTTTTCCCTACTTTCTCCTTCTGCTCCTGGTACTCGTGCCATACTGTTGCTTAACTCCAATACTACTTCTATCATTACTCCTACTACTGCTACCACTACAGCTGCTCATTCTTCCCCTTCAACATGAGGGATAGAAATTTATCTCAGACCTCTCTGTAGCCACTCGAATAGCCATTCGCCCCCCCCCCCCTCATATCTCATCTTCTCTTCATCCATTCAGATAAGATTTCCCCAGATCCATTACCTAAGACTCTTAATTGCCGACGAGTGATTCTAATTATGACTGGACAGACGCTTGGATTACGTGACATTTGGAGTGGCGAGCAGACGTGTTTGAAAAAATTTAAAAATACAATGCCGATGCCTCTATGTGTTTTATTTGGTCAGCGACCACAATGTGGGGATGTGGTTTTTGAGAATGATTTCAACGAATTGTAGATTGAAGTCAAGGAATTGTTACAATTCTCATAGTTTTGCTGATGCAGGTGAATCAATGTTGAATATCTTGATGACAATCAGATTTCATTGCACTCAGTCAGTTTCCTTTTCGAGTTTAAAAATGTTTGACACATATTTTCATCAGTATGTTAATTCTGTGCAGATAACCTAAAGTTGGTATGAAATTGGAACGCTGATTGCAAAGGGAAATAGAGTTCCGAAAAGTTGTAACCTGCCATGTGAATCGGATTTTCTGAGAGGAATAAAACATGATTACTTTTTTTCTTTTATCGCTGCATCCGGATATTATTTCTCCGGATATTACAGACGATATCTTTAACGGGAAACTACACAATATATCATCTCTACTTTTTTTTTTTTCAATATCGTTTTTGTCAGTATCGATGAAATGGATAAAACTCTATCCTAAGATTGTTTCTCGATTCATAACACGTTTGGCATGAAAAAAATGGAAGAATATGATGGTTTATCGACCAGTTCGTGGTGAATTCATGCAATCATTCAGTAAAAATTCTAAAATTCAATCGAACTCCTATGAAATTGTGTATTTCCAAATCAAATTTCGCTCAGTTGTCTCCCCACGAGATGTCTCACATCTTCCGAATGAATATGCATTCTTTCGAGCCCGAACATTCCAGGATGTGGATCTTCAAAGAAAAATATTCAGTTTCCCGGTTCATTGCTTTACAATTTTTGCTTACGTCATGTGAAATACTGAACGAATATGAGAATTTTGAAATGAGAAATTGTTTGAAGACGAGAAATCAACTTAAAGGGCAAAGTCTCAGTTCATGTGTCACGACTATGACGTGCAAACTAATAATTACATCTTTCATTCACACTATCGACATAATCCGAGAAAGTTTTGCATCAATATTTTTCATTCATTCTAGATATCTTTCTTCACTGAGAAGTCAAGGACATAACAATGATAAACACTTGCTATTATGAATTCATGTTGTTTTTAATTCCATATCAGATACTGAATCATCAATACATATAAATATTAAAATCGCGCCCGAAGTAGAGTCTGAGGAAGAAAAACCGAGAACACGAAAAAATTGTATGAAGCAAACATCAGGGTGCAATGATGAATTACTACGTCATATTTTGACCCAACTCCTGATTTAACAAAAGAATAATGTTTATATATTTTAAAACAATGATTCATATGATTTCCTGACATGACGAATAGCTACAGGGCAAGTCTACAACTTGTCAACACTTTTTTTTTCTCTCTCAACTGGTAGAAAAAATTTTCTATACACGCAAATATAAGTCTGAAGATAAATCTCTGGGGAAAATGTGTCAACAACTTGCGCATGTTTTTCAGTATCAATCCATATACACGGTTGTTTCGAAGGTTGAACTGAAAAGAACGAAGAACAAAAGTCTCCTTATCTTTGTTTCTTAATCTATCTGCCTCACTCTTTCTACTTCGCGATGCACGACAATATAATAGTGAGGTTATAAATGTAGGACGACTGGGCGACGTGTTGTCTCACCGAAACACGTAGCATGTTAACATGGAGTTTTCCACAAGAGAAAAGAGAATGAGAATGGGCTGTTCATTCTAATGACCATCAAGAGGTTAAAGAAATTGCGATCCGACTTTTCCTAGCAATTTATTTTCGCATAATAAATCTCCATATCTGTCATATGAAAACAGATTGAAAACATTTTCTTTTAAATGATTCGGAAACATTCGTATTGGTGAAATTAATTGTCGAAAGGGTCAACAAATGACATTCGACAGTTCTGAACTATTTTTTTTGCATTCATTCTTCTTGAAGTTGAGTAATGTGTCATTGTCCGATAAACTGACTAAGGTCAAAGGAAGCAAGTTCAATTTGTTGAACTTTTCATGGTTTCTGCTGAAATTAGCATGATCTTCAGATGGTTTCCTACATTCTCATGGATTGCGATTCCAAGAATTAGTGAATTATCAAACAACTCTACTGAACGTACTTGGAAGAGTTATTTCCTGTTGGATTGCTACATTTATATGAACTCTGATAGACATTTATTTTAAACTTCTGTTCTGGTTCCTTTTAGAGATGATTCGACACTGAAAAAAATAGATCATCATTATGAGAAATTTGATCACATCATTGTTCTCCAAACGCATCTAAATCATGAGGCATAATATTTCAAGAACAATTTTGAGAAGTACTTGCAACAACATGTTTTGGGTGGCATGATTACAAGTTTTTTGAAATATTCCGGTAAGATGGAATAGTTGGCACTGCAATGGAGTTGTGCGTTGTATTGAAATACATCACTTTTCAGGAACTGCGTTGTTTCGTGAAAAGATTATTCACTATTCTCACTAAAACGTAATCGATTTCCGAATGAATTAAAATCAATTCGATATTACGTCACAGCAGTACTGCAATATTGGATGAAAATCCGTATCATTTTCTGATCAAATGCGATAACCATGACTGCAACTGGGTAATTTTGGCCAAAATCATTGATCATTATCCGGTTAGCAGTTTTTGATTGATTCTGAATGTGTACAAGAATCAAAATTATGCTCACTATCAGCTCATGAAATGAAACCTATCCGGATTGCAGTTGTTTTAAAAGCCTGTCATCAATATCTCACCATCCCTCTCGTTTACATTGATGATATGAATTGGTATGAACAGTAATAGCATAACCTTAAAATGTCAAATTTATTCTGTAAACAATCATAGCAATACAGTCCTCATAACCTACAAATCGATACAGTTCTGCATGAATATTTGACCGATAATCGTCTTTTCTCTGTCAGACAGACATCCAAATATACATTCAACATGAATCATTTGCAGAATCAGTTATCGATTCTTTTCGGTCATTCTGTTCTCACAGGATATTTTTTCAGTGATAAAATAGCCATGAACTATATTACTCAACAATGATTCCCACGCAAGTTTATGTTGTATAAAACTTCGTTTTGCATGCACTACATTTTCTCAGTTGCATTGCCCACGTAAAAAAATAGATAATACAATATTTCGAACTCACTGAATTGAATGAGCCAAGTTCAAACAAAGACCGGGTATAATGAGATCGTCACTGCCTGCACGCCAACGTCTGCCAAATGCCACGAGACTTGGCATTTTTTATTGGATGAATATATCCACAACATACAGTAAATTATATCGCAAAAATTTCTCGTCCAGACACACATATCATATCAACTGATAATATATAAATGAATATTATTTTCAAATAATATACAGTTGGTACGTGATATTGTGTCTGCACCAGCACGTATACAAATATTACATATCAACAAAATTTCATAATGTCCACTGGGTCGTAGCGTAATCTATGAATACGAATATACATACATACAACCTTGCAGGCATATTAGAATTCATACATCAATTTTCGGCCTTCGGATACTCGCGGGAATTGAATTGTATCGTGGGTATCATAGAAAATTGAGAACATGGAAATTGGTCGATCCATATTCACTCATATTCTATCGAATTCAAAAACAACGACTCAATATTCATTCGCGATGCAATTGATTACATCAAAAATAATTTTATGGACGTTTTTCACATAATGAACTGCTCTATGTAGGTGTTCGTCACTCAGTTCTTCAACTAATTCGTGTTAAAATATTTATCAGCATGAAAACCATATCTTGGTACGTATTTATAAATAATTCGTTGAGGAAAATTAGTCGCTTGAGTTTTGTCGTTGATATTCAAGGAATTATGAGCATGAAAATTGCCCTACTTTCCATTCAATGAATTTCTATGGTAAATTCCATTGGGAGCGATATTGATCAATCTTTCTTCAGAATATCCAAGGGATTTTGTAATTAATTGGTATATTGTACATAATTTATTTGATATTTTTCTGTCAGTATGATTTTTTCATTCTCATGGAGATATTACAGAGAAATTATCAGACAAATATCAATTTGTTTGCACGAATATATGCAGTGCGGGATGTTTACATGAAAAAGCTACAGGGGGTGTTTCATACACATTCACTGACTGATTAAAATTGCAATAAATGTCAACGTTGAAATTACTCTTAAAAGAATGTGGTAGTCAGTAAATGTTTATTCGAATATTAATTTATTCACTTAGCATTACGATCACATGCACATCGTTGATGTTCATGACTCTCGAGTGACCAATTAACGTTCTATTAAGTGTGAGTATGAATGACATGCCCATTCTGTACTGAATAGTTCTAACGATGTGTCGATACATTTCAGAACATTTGCTCATTCATCATTAAATTGTTCACATGCAAATGTCGTGTAACATGTGATGTTTATTATGAAAATAATCTCGAATAATATCAACATAACGAAATTTAAAATCAACCATCACGAAAGAATGTTAAATTTATCATTCCTGAACAATTAAAACTTGAATAACGGTCCGAAAGAAAATTTTTCTATTTACGCTTGAAAAAAAATTCAACAACCTCATGTTTACCACGACAACTACCAACCCTCACATAAATTTCAACAACAGAATGTTCTATGATCAATAATTATAATTACTAGGGGACGTCCCTTCCACATGTGATGACTAAATAAAATTTTGATAATTATACGCATGATAATCACTTTATTTCCGTAATTGAATATTCTCACAGTTCCCTATCTCCATACAAATGGAAAATTCATCCCTAAACAATTTTTCAACAGTAGTTTTCTAATTAATTATTTGAAGAGGAAGTTTCCTCATTCACTATCTATGATTAATTAAAAAACAGTTCAATAATTAATGTACTTACCATATGAAGTGGAAAATAAAGAGAAATGCGCCGGGAACCACGAGGTCGTCACTTCCGACGCTCCATCGTCTTCGAAATACCACGATGCCCGGCATTATTATTTATCACATAAATATATGTACATATAAATATATATGCATATATATACATATATATATAT
>JABMBR010004712.1:0-21808 GCA_018881525.1 Meteorus sp. PSUC_FEM 10030008
CAAAGCTCTTTCTATATGAATTTGTCACGTATAACTATTAAGGGTATACAATAATAATATAATATAATAATATGTTCAGCCTACGCGAACAACCCGCACCCAACGAGATGTAATCGATTGAGAGAAAAATCATGAACACACATCGTTTCAATGTTAGAATTATTTTTTTCTCAAATTTAACTTGTTTTGACGTATGTTACTTCCCTTATGTTTGTTTGAAATGAGATCCCTCCTACTATGTCTTTATATATTTACGATGGATGAATATATAACGGAAGTTAAGCAAAACTTCCATCTTTTCGATGCATGCCTTCTCATTTCACCCCTCTCCTCTCTGAAAAAATGACCGGTCTGAACAGTACAGAACGTAAATGTTCATATTATACTTTACCACAATCACTCCCTGCAACTACATGGCAAGCACATATATTTACGCTTGTATATATGCATATGAAGAAGGAGGATTAAAAGTTTCGTTTCTGGTACTGCATTCACTGTCATTTGCCATTTTTAAAAACTTTGTATCACGCTTTAGATTTTATTATGATAGATTTACAAACAGTTATTCGTCGTACGATAAATAGACATAGGTTCGAATGATGACACATTCACGATAACCGCAAATATTATCAATTTACAAATTACTTATTAAAACCAAATCACAATTGACAATAATTAATTATAATAACATAACATTACACAATAATAGTTCACACAATTATTCAATAGTAACCATTGGATTATGGTAGATATACGGTGAATCGGACTACGAATCACGATCACCCGAATAGCGTGACTAAGCGCTACCGATCTCTGGAGGTAACTACTGTCCCAGTCTCAAACGCCGTACCTCTAACTTAAGAGAAATGACCCAATCCTTAAAATTTTCAAAGACGTTATCTACGTTATCTTTTTCATATTCTATCATGTGATCGTGGCTATGTTTAGTGACCAGATGTCACCACGTCTAATCCTACCGCAATAAAATTACAAGGGAGTAGGTAATGAACTCAATTACAAATTTTTCAACCAAATTAAAGTCTGGATGTCGATATTGTAATGTCGGGTTTTTTCAGTCTCGGGAAAAACTCAAAAAAATATTCAGTTCTCATAGAATATTTTATCTCCAACATACATATATGTAGCGGATATGTATAGTTGAGAATAAATATACGCGGATCTGACTAACTATTCAAATTCAAATGCGATGATTTATTTCATATACAATTGAGGTATCAATAAAAGTCTTGTAAGTTCACAATTATCGTATTGGAACTCAACGGCGTCGTCGTGTGACCTGTATAGAAGTGATCGCAGGAATTTATTTCTATTAGGGAGTATTGTTTTGATAGCGCGTTGAGGAATGTATCGATCACGTGACACAAATGATTGAATTTATAAGCATACGGCAGGTGATGCATATGTATGTGTGTTTATATATTTTCATGACTCTCCGGCTTGTTGCGATACTCCTACAGCGTAGATATACCTATCAGTATTCAAGTTTAGAAACGAGACTCAAAACAAATAAAATTTGAGGAGAAATTGCTCCAAAATCACATTTTTGTATGTCCATGACCATCTATCAATCGGTTGTGTGAGAGGCATTTCGCTGTGGACGCGAATCTGATTTTGAAAATTTCCTCCATAATACAGCACATATTTCAACAGTCGTATAGACACATAAAAATGCACATAGATTTCGAACCTGCCAACTCCGTCTGCGAAAACAATTATGCTAACCATTTCACCACCATCACCCATCAAATTGTTGCCCAGCATGCCAGTTCTGCAGGGACCGTCCATACCTGTCATTTCGAGGTGAAGAGGGATTTAATATCTTCAGGACTTTTCTCAATCTCGAAATTAACATGGTAATGAGAGGAACTACTTGATTTTCGATTCTGGAGAACGGAAACGGACCAATTTTGTAACTGTCACGCCTTGTGCGCACTTATTCCGGAAAAGATTCAATGTGTTGTGACTGGGGGGTACTGTACCGACGTGTTTTGAGGGATCAAGCCTCTTGCGAACTCATTCGGTCGGGATTAAATGAATAAATATTATTGCGATATAATTGGGACATTAGCATATAGTATATACCATATTGAAAAAATAGGAAAACAGATTCCTGAAATACAGATGATATGCAGTGATTTTTTCGAAAAATGTTCAATAATTAAAATATGCAAGTCCGTTTTTCGGAATCCGTTTTTTCTAGTTACTCAAAATCCTCAACACGTTTTCAAAAATGAATCTCATTTATATTTCATTCCGTGAGTACGCGAAATATGAGATGACGAGATCGGAGAGTATTTTAGTTCCGGATACAGAAATGAACGGTATAAATCTTGCCTAATGAAGTATACTATATTCTAGCTGGCACTCGATAATTATGAGAGCATGAACAATTGGACAGGACTGCCGTATGCTTGGACAGCACTTCACTGGCTCTCAATGTCTCACTCTTGCTACAACCCTGTGATATATTGCTGGATGAACGCTAGATTCCGTGCTGGCTTCGTCACTGCCATCGGTAGTGTACCAGGACTTGGTCGAATCTTGCGGAACTATTGTCAAACAACCTACAATACAAGTATCACTGGTGTTGCCCTGACAGGTGAAAAATTTTTCGATCAATGATGTGAAATCAAATCAGTTTATCGAAACGAAATTGAAAATATGGCATGAATAATTCGTGTTCTATGTTGGAACAACTTCTTTCCACTTCAATTGTTGATGATATTGTAATTGACATTCGCAACATTCATTACATAATCAATCTATTTTTCAGGTATTGACAGCGCAAATCCATTAATATTGAAGCGAACTAATACATGTACAACGTATGTAAGCGTGCGTCGTAATAATGACATCTGCAACTGGACATCTTTGGAAAATGCTAGCCTTCGTCGATGTAAATCTCAACACCCAACTCCATCGGAACAACGATGCCTCACTCATCTAGAGTGTCAGGAAGAAACAAATCTAACGACATCCAGAATATAATGTTGAATACTTCAATATATTGGCTGCCGGTCGCCAGGTCATAAAGACGATCGAATGCCCCCCTATACATATTTTTGCTTATTTCATTTCTTATTTACTCGAATTGATAGTATGAAGACAACAATCACTTGAGAAATAGATTCAATGACTGTGATTATTGGATAAAGATTACTAGTTCACTTGATTATATGATTGCCATGCCCTTGAAGACTGATTCCTGTATCACGCCATCATAACAGTTGTAACTTTGATTTGTAGTTATTGTCCAAATATGGTAACAGATCGTTTCGTTGCTCACTGTTGCGACCCGCAGCTGATGCGTATGGAAGTTGGTTCGTTTAATCACAGGAAAAATAATGATACAATCGGTTTGATATTCATTCGATTGTGTCTTGATACCATATGTCTAACCTTTCGAATTCGGCGATGGGGATAGTTCGATCATCATTTCGTTCGGAAAATCAGATATTCACGGAATCAAAATACCATTGAATCGTTATGTTCGAGATATTCACTCCTGACGATTCGGAAGATATATCCAAGGACTGACAACCATATTTGGAAAGACTTGTCACGATTTGAAGATTAATCTCGAAGTGTATTTAATTTAACAATTGACTATTAATTCCAAAGTTGCACGAGAAATGCGTATCTTCGATTCAAATGATGGATTCGGGGTGAGGTATCAACGAAATAGCCTTTTTAAGTAGTTTGACAGTGTTCCAAATCCGAATTGTTAGAATCAGCAATTGCAATCCGCGCGAACTTCTCCTGATTGGCTCGAATTGGCTTTGTTTTTCCAAGATGCTGCTCATTCTTTTGCTACAGAACAATTGGATAGTGGTTGAAGCAGCAGGAATGGTTAGTCGGAGCTTCCATTATGGTGATGTGGTTCCTACTCTATTTATTTTTTTTTTCACTTGAACAAAACCATATCGTTTTAGTAGTTTACCTATCACAGAAAATAGGAAAAATGTCATAAGTTTCAATGGCGAATATAAACATGATTTGTGTCGAGAATGATGTGTTTGTAGCCATTCCAGTGACGTGGAATTTCGTAGCGATTCATATTTTCCCATATAACGGAATAATTATGTGCTTCGAATGCAATATTGATAATGGGCACAAATATTTCGATTATGAAATAGTCGTTCCTAATAGATGGATATTTGTCAGGACATTCTTTTGAACCGCATAGAAATGTAATGGAGATTCATATTTTAGCACACAGTGAAGTGCTTATGTGTTAGTTTGAATAATAAGTGCAATTGTCTAATGAAAAGATTGAGTCATGTTGATAAGTCGGTAAAATGAAGTGGCAAAAAAACAGGATGGCAAGTTCACTCAAGACCTAATACTATTTACATGAATTATAACGGTGTCAATGTGAATTTTCGTATGGGAGTGCATTACATTAATAATATTCGATAAGTAGTTCAACCAGTTCAATCTTTTAAGGGATGTATTTATGTTCCATATACAGTGACCAGAACAAGAGTAATCCAAATTTATGAACGTAAATGATAATGTAAAATTTTTAGATGTCTAATAACTGCAAACCAAAATATTAGTGAACAGAGACCTCCTTTATTATATAATTGAAGAGATAAGTACTATTTATTCTACGCTGAGCGTTCTAATGGTGAATCTCAAAAAAAAATGAAAATCGAGAAGTTAGAGAGTATATAGGGACATATATCATATGAGAACATGATTGGAATGCACCGTGATGCGTTGTAATATGCGATATGCAATATTCTTCGTACCATCTCTTTTGATCCGGAATATTTGATAACAGTGCATGTTGCAGTCCACCATCCTGGATGTTGGGCACGCAAATTTCTCTTCTTAGTTATTCTAACTCACGCATTGTAGAAATTTGGCATCAGTGATTTGAGTCCTCTTGTTTGAATTCTCACATTTCCCAATCATAATGCAGTAGGTCCTCGATTTTCTCCTACACTTTCGAGCGTACGGATAGAAATCGAGAAAACTTGGAAGGGCGTATTAAAAAATAGTGCAGAAAGGTTTGTGTGGAAGAGGCATGGATTGGTGCGTGTATATGGAATCATTTGAGTATATAATTATGGGAAGATGAAGGAGAAAATCGAGAGTTCAGACATGCAGTGGACCCTCGGTAGTCAAAGAAAGGGTCAAGCGGAAGAAAATCAAGGTTCTGCTGTGTGCTGTGTGACTAGCGTAGGGAAGAAAATATAGGTTTTCAATACATAAATGCGATTCTTATAGAGCGGGGTTGAAATTGAATCTAAACACAGTGAACAGAAGTTATCCTGCCTCGACTAGTAAAATCGACATTGAAATTCGAAGCTTTGATGCAGTTGAAGTAAAAAATTCTTTGATGCACCTTATTGGTATCTTCAATGCAAGACAAATTATCGTCGGCAAGTGTTCATGAGACTTGACATAGATAACCTCCCTGATAAGGATATAATGATGTATCTATGTTAATTGAACTTTCAGAACGTAATGAGAGTTATTGTAATAATTATATCGTGATCTCATATGCATGAATCCATAATGAAATAGCTGAGAAATTTAACGTTTTGCGAACCGCCACCCAGGAAAGCTGATCGGTACTTCAATTATCTCATAGCCCAAAGTTCAAAGGACTAGAGTTTCACGTAAATTCGCTAATGATGCTGGATCCCGATATGCGACGAACCCACCAGCATTGCAGAATACATTTTCAAACTCAGAATATTTAATATCTAAATCGTCTGCTGCATCCTTAGATGTGAACTTCGTGAAGTCGATTATGCTACCGCCGAGAGACCGTAACAATGCCTGTGGTCCGCATGTATCCCATCGGAAAGTCGTAGCTTTCGACAGAACATAAAAATCGGCTAGACCTATCGCTACACTCAGAATTTTGTAACCTGCACCAGCCACTTCTATAATATCATATCCATTGTTTTGAAGCTTCTTCTTGACATCCGGGTTTTCGGCACGACTCAAGATGACAATGTTGGTATTCGAATCGGAAGTTGGAAAAGAGTATTGACGCTTCTCCCCATACGCGAATCCCCAGTAACATTGTCCTCTCCAACTACGAATGAAAAATCCAATGGAAACAGAACATAGATTATGATCAGATTTGATGCACACTGCATTATCATTTTTTTAATTCTTAACTTACTGCGAATTATTCATTGTGTAGAAGGGTTGATTGACGACACCCAGAACTGCATGACCAGTACTTCTCGAGTATGCACCAATAAGTACGGTAACACACCGGAGACCACTCATGTGTAAACCTGTCGCCCCATCAAATGTTGTTTTTCCATTGATATAATCTGCTGTTGAATCTATATGAATATTTGTAAAGAAAAAAGGGAAATATTATTTTTGTACTTATGTCGTGCCGAAATTTCGGTGGACTTTTCCACCTTTCATATCATGAGTTACAGGAGAATTGTGAGGATATAGATCGGGGAAAATTTAACATTTCGTAAATGCGAGGATTCGAAAATAATCTCTATCGTAATTTGATTTCCCAGTGATATGAAAAAAAGGTCCGTACCAGCTTATCATATTCTATATTTGAGATAGCCGGTTCTTGTCGATAGAATACCGATTCTGATTGATGTCATTGTAGAAAGATATCACATCAAAACTACAAAAAAAAATTAAGAAAATCATGAGACTCTACGTTCAGAACTCTCACAGAGCGTTTCCACCCAAACGTTGGAACGTATACGTTTGGAAAATTTTGAAAGTGATAATGCTACATATATTATATGCTTGTATATTACATCGATTTTCAAACTGTAGAAACTTGTGCCAAATAAGATATTCCATGAAGTTTTGCACTATGTATGATAATCTGATGGATATCAGATATGCCATGAAAACTTCTCGCCGAGTTATGATAGTAATAATCCTAGTGCATTGCACATTTGCATTGTTATCATATAACTTAAAAAGTCTATGAACTATCGATGAAAAGGAGTTAAATATCGCGTTGTTTATGAGTATCACGATTCCGAATAGTAATCTGTTCTCGTTCATATCTAATTATGTGAATGATATGTTCATACGGTCCCGAGTTTCGCAGTATCTATGTTTCCGACCTGATTTCGCTCAAAATTCATGTGAGGAAATTACTCGTGATTTTTAGTTGTGGAATAAATTACGAGTTGCTTCACACATTCAATTCTATTCATTTACGATGAACCGTGGGGCACCGCACTTCCAAAGGAAACTATGTGCAATAGTTCCTGTAGAATTTTATGAGATTGTATTGAAATCAATCTCATGGGATTGATTAGTCTCTTCCATGCAAATAAATAACCAAAGTTATGTTTGAAACGTTAATATTGCCGACCTGGGAATCGCACTCCATGAAAGGATATTCAGACTAAATATTTCGGCTTACCTATTGGATCTATCCAGATCCCAAGATCATTTATATCGATATCAATATCACATTCATCTAATGCAACTTCAATTGGCACCTGGGCCAGAGTAATTTTGCGATGTATTTCAGTGGCGAGTAATTCAGCAGATTCCATATCGTTGTCCAAAACTTCCAACAAGAGTTTTGTTGTCTCGGTGCAGGTCGAACATACTTCCACAATTACAGTTTTGCCCAATGCGTTACTGAATATGTTCGTTTCCTCGCCTTTCACCATTTCCGACAATGCTGGAAACTATTGGTCGACTATATTATATTATAGATGTTTATTAGGGTGCTTCATTTGACACGAAAATTTTTTTTTCCTGCTCACACATAAAAATTTGGCTGCTTACATCAAAAGAAAAATTCCTCACAAAGATGAGTCAGTAATTTGTTTTCTTGTTTTGAATTATTATAACTCGGACCGGTTTCATGATCCCTCATTGCGATTTGACTAAATCTATACCCTACTAAAGACTTAAAAAGACTATGAAAATTCTTCTGTGACTTGAATCATGAGGTGTTGCCCCGAAAACTCAATTTCCACGAATATTGTCATATTTTTTTTGTTATCAATGAAACGCCTGAAGTGGTAATAATGAAGTAGCAGTACAACATATGGAGAAATCAATTTCCTACAGAAATGTCTCATTATAGTTCACTCAAATATGTAGTTTACAAAATTTATCCAGTTTAACATACTGCAAAATGAAAAATGAATGTTTATAAACATCTTTTCTATATTTAATCCATTTCTTTCTCTGAAGAAATAATTTGGTATTTATTGTTTTATCAAAGACAAGCTTTAACTTATTTGATAATGAGCTCAATTTCAGAAATGATACAATGAAAGCTAAAATATAATGAATTTTATAATTTCTAATATGTTAAACTAAAAGTATTTTGTGAACCACACATTTGAGCGAAACATGTAACCGAACCTTTTTTTCGGAAAATTGATTTCTCTATGAATTGTCCTGTTACATTATTCTTGTAACTCTAATCATTACACTGATGATAGAGCAAATATGACAATTTTCATGAGAATAGAGCTTTCGAGGCAGACACCGCCGAAATGGTTCGAATCACAAATATATATTCATGAACAGTGTCAAAAAATTATTAATAGTCTGCAAAGTGCGACTAATCGCAATGAAAAACCATGAAAACGGTCTGAACCATAATAATTTAGAGGGTGAGATCGAAGATTCATATGTCATTTAGATGAGAAAAATTAACGACTGCGAGAGAATAGTCAAATTCAGAATTGAAGGTTCATCTTCGGGAAGAATTTTTTTTTACGTAAATCATAAATTTCCATTTATGATATTGCAATCTAACAGTCTTATCTCCAAACGATAATCGACAACTTAATGGCTCCAGTATATGTACAGATGCAGTATTCCGGTCCAAATCAGATAGTTTGGAAATTTCAATTTTCGATTTCTTTATTGCATTTCCAAAGGAAATCGCTTTACTTTCAGCTTTCCGCTTTCCGCTCACAGTTATGCTAATAACGGTCTACAAAAAAACTTTCCTCCTTTAAGATCCCAGTTTTTTCATATGATTCGAAGAAAAACGTGAAAAAACTATTCGAGGTGTATTCATGTGCGATTTTCGGGTTTCAAAATTAGACTTGTTTGCAAAACTTCATCGCCTTCGATTTCTTCTTAATACTTTATTTTGAACTTCACTCTCTTCATGAATGATTGAGGATAGGCTAGCCATACGACAATATTAAATTCATATTTTGTTCTGATTTTACAACAGTGGAAAATATTTTTTCTTGCTATCGATTATCATTGAAACTATCGTTATTATGGAATACTCTTTTCTCAGAAAGTTTGAATCGATTTTCAAACTTTCCAATCGGTAATATGCATTTGAAATAAATGAAATGTACTGTAGTTCGTTGAAGAGCAATAATAAAAAAGTTCTCTTAACTTTTTTATGTATGATCCTGAAAATTTTATATACAGCAGCTATTGTATGAACGAGATTACTGTTCATACAATACCCAATATATTTCTGTTGCTCGTTGTAATAATTGAGTGAATCCAATATTTCACCCGCACTGAAATAATACTATCCTGGTAAAAATACGACAGTTATGTTCGGTGAACTGCTTAGTGACAACCATTCATATTTATTCAAATGATAGAATGAATATTTTATGTTAACAAATCGCGTCGAGAATATACTGTCAAACAGGTAGCAAAAAATGCGTCAATAAATGAAAAGAATTCATGTTTTATCATCACTCAACAAACTAAAGTACTGATTATTCATTTCAAAGGCCTGTTTACGATCGAAATGGGTGGAAATCGATTCAAAGTAGTTGACAAAAGAGTACTCGAAAATCAAAATTGCTTCAAGTAAGGGTTAGTAACGAAAAATAAAAATTGTCTAATTCACAAAAATAGTAATTTTCCTAATCCGATTCCACTGGTCTGCAGAGAAAAATTTTTGTCTTCTTTCTCAGATTCCATGTATGTTTCATGAGAATTACGATATTTCTATATAGAAATATAGTATGAAGAATTACGGAACACGTATAGTTTTCTCTTGAATGAAATCTTCGAATAAAACTCTTATTGTGGACCAAATTTCAATCATTCATTGAAAAACAAAATTACGAAGTTAAATGAACCTCATCAGGTGATATCGTTTTCTCTCTCTCTCTCTCTCTCTCTCTCTTTCTCTCTCTCTCCCTCTCTCTCTTAATACAGAGTAATGAGCTGTTAAAAAACGAATCATTCAACACGTTGAGTCCCACGTCAGTCATCCATGACTGACACTGCCCGACGGGGGAGTCGTTGTAAAACCGCGTGGCACTCAACATGCTGAGAGCAGATATACACCTAGATTGTCGAAATGAATCTAATTTTCCTGCATTTCCTTCGTTTGAAGTGCCAATGAGATCTCCTTGAAACGGCAAGGCAATATCTTGATAAATGAGCGAATTATAGCTAAAAACGTTGAACGTCTACGGGTTTACGCCAACCCGACAGGTATAGCGGTACCCAAAATTTCTCGAAAACCAATGAATTGATTGCATCGGAATTAGGTGTGCCTATTCTGTTATCATTATTTAGTTCATGTCATTGGGGTTTTTTTTTTTTTGATTGTGTAGGTTCTTTTTTATAAAGAAAATATTGACTAATTTCTAAAAAATTAGTTACTTATGTTCAGACGTTCGCAATTTTTTCATAAATCGATATTCGCAAAATCGGCCATGCCACCTACTAGATTATAGTTACTAGTTTAACTATCTTTTTAGTTTTGTTTTTCCGACGATTGCTGACCAAACAACAGCGGGTACAGTGTAAGAAGATTTTTTACGGTGCTCTTATGAATATGCGATATCTTCATACATTTTTGATATTTCCCAATGAAAAAGATTCAACGTATTACTGAATGTATAAACTTTCATTTGGTTCAAACCCCAATCCGGGATTGTGAATAGTTTTCCCACAAAAAGTTCGCAATAACGACTTTTTTCCAGCTCCGTAGGTGTATATCATCCCTTGAAAAAATTGATGTACGTGATAGCAAAAAACGAAGGGTGAATCTGATCTGATGATGTTTTACTCCTTCTATTCATCATATTTTCATTTGAAGGAGGATTTTGTTGCAGACCAGCGTTATCAGCCCAAGCTTGAGAGTCTTTTTGAATAAATGGCAGTTTCGAATGAAAAATTGGAACAAACGAACGAAAGACAACGGGAGCAAAACCCCGGCGAGGGCACATTTCAAGCAAATAAAATAAAAAATGACTTGAAAATAATTTTAAAAAATGAAAAATTTCTCAAGAATTTTTTCATTCGAGTATTAGTCTATTTTATTATTTTCTGAATAAGTTCAACAATGAATTTTTCATTTTCTTATTTATCATTTGAATCATAAAATGCAAAATCTCGAAAAAAAGGTTCATTTTTCTTCTTATTTCACTCGAATAGTGGGAAGGCAGTTTTGAAATACTATTTTCTGAGAATCTTCAAATTTTGTTCGCACACGAGCCAGTCAAATAGTCCTGACTCTTTTTAAGAAAAGAGAATAGTTCATGTAAAACAAAAATACTTCCATTTCGTCATGCATACAGATGAATGAATTAGGTATTCTTCTAGTACTATTCAAAATTCCAAGCTAATAAAAAAATTCTTGCAGGAAAAAATTCGTGGAAAAAACGTGATTTTTTCAGGGTGCAAAAATGGGCATCATCTCTACATGGATGTAAAGTCATACCGAAGTGTTATATCTTTACGGTGATTTTTTTCTGGGAAATGAACTTTCAATGAACGCTATGACGAAAAGAACTAATTTTATTTCACATGAATTTCTATTAAATATAATGACAAAGATAAATATCTGTCTTTGCATCGACTGAAGATACAACATTAATTGAAATTATCAATTGTAGCGTATCAAATTTTGAAAAATATTCGCGAAATATAAGAACCATTAGTCGCGAATCTACCGATGTACTGACATTCCAATATCTGCGATAAGTTTTTATAGGCCTTACAAACTTCAGACCCTCAAATATACTTGGAATAGAATGTTTCATGTTCTTCGTGATGAAACGTAGTTCGTTTTTCTGTACCTCGGTGCCTAAGAAAACGTGAGAAAAAACTTCTATATTTCAACCCAATCAGGTCGAGCACCCGGATTTTCATTAGTCGTAAGGCTTCCACAGAAGGATTCACATTAGAGTATTATGGAGAACTCTTCAGCTCTACGGAGGGCTATAAACACTTGTCACAAATTTGAGAATATCAATAAATTGGTAGATTCCAACTAATGAGTTTCATACTTCACAGATACTTGCAAAATTTAATCCACTGTAATTGAGAATTTAAATCGAAGTTTTATCTCTACCCAATGCGAGGATAGATATTTGTCGTCGTAATTACATTCAATGAAATTTTATGGAAAACAAAAATTTTTTAGACTCGATAGTAGTAGTGCTGACTGTTTCTCTCAATATGTTATGGTTGAACACACTCATTCTATTCGATAGGATATGCTAAGATCTTGGAGAACTTTAACAAATCTGAACGAGCTCATCGTGACCCATATAACTCTCGGACTATCAAAGAAACATTGAGGACACTGCCAGACTTCTATATTATTCTCTGGCCAACAGACATGTTCACCTACTTATGTGTAATTATACATAGAAATACTAGATATAATTTTTTTCCGATTTTAAGGTAGTTTTTACCAACAGTCCGGTCTAAAAGTTTTGGATTACTACCCATATTTCATTTATCTACGGAACTAATATTGTAGATTTACTCGTTCCGAGTGAACTGTACCCGTTACACGACTATATTCTCCATACATACATTCTAATACAACGATAATTTTGTGTGCAGAAAAATCTGGCAACATTGTATATGGGTGATTCCGTACTAACTGTGATATTCAATGTCCTGTATTGTTTATTCTCGCAGGTTATTAATTCATGATCAATTGATGAAATTTCTCTGGTAATTGGGTAATTATGAAAATTTTGCAACATTATCATTACATAATTTAACTTGACACTTAGAGAAAACTTATAATATAACACTTAAATGCGTAAATGTACAGGGCACTGACATGACACGGTACTGACATTTATTGTCCATGGTACTGACTTTTAAGTGATACACAATAAGTTTTCTCTAAGTGGCAAGTTATATTATGTAATTATGACGTTGGAATATGTTCATAATTATCCAATAAACACTAGAGTTTCATTAAGTGATTATTAGCTAGTAACCTGTGCGAGCAAACAATATAGGACATTGTATATCACAGTTAGAACGGAATCAACCATATTCATTTCCCTACTTACCTGTACAGTTCACATTCACGTATAGTTCATTAACGACGTAAATGAAAGCATTCCATTCCAATGTTGCCGCTTCATTTACTAGTGACTGGTTCTCATCTCCCCTCCACTAAATATAATCTAAGTAAGTAATTGGTTTCAATTCACCTACTAATCGATGTGGTGAATGATTCTCTTTTTTTTTAATTTCTTCAAATATATTCCTTTTGAATATACTCGTTTTTTGTCAGGATGGTACATTTCCTTCAGAGGGAGAAAAAAATAAATTTACGATTTTCTCACGATTCTCCCATGCTAGATGTACGAAAGACCTTGATTTCCAATCGCTAATATTTCTTGTTAGACGTGTAAATGTTTTCCAAATTCTGACAGCACATATATTATGCATTCAATTACTCATAATAGAAACTTGAAGATTTCTTACAATTTTGCTTGCGTGATCGCACTACACGGAGAGAATTTTTAAGTAATTTTTACTATGAAATCACAGTAACTCGGTGACACATGTGCAATTTGGCAGGTTTTAGGAAAATAAATTGAAAATTTTCATGGTAATCAATCAAAATTTACTGTTGTGTGATAGAAATTTAAAATATTTCAAAGACTTTTTACTATAACTAATAGTAATTTTTTGTGAAACGTAAACAGTACTACAATAAGTTGAAAAAAGTGCTGACATGAGTGAAATGTTACGGTATACATTGAGAAATTTTCGTGTTTTTCTTGAGAATTTAAAAGAGAAGGTCGAAATTTTCCATGTGTTAGTATAGAAATTTGTTTAGGTTGGGTGGCTCATTTGGTTGAAGCGAGCAGTCGACATGCGACCTCGGGAAGGTTCTCGGTCCAAATCCCCTGTCCAGACAATTTGAGTATTTCCTCGTTTATCCTACAATCTTCTGCTGAGAATTGCTTTTTTTATTTATTGAAATTTGCTTTATTATTATTGTTATTATTATTATTATTGTTATTGTTGTTGTTGTTGTTGTTGTTACTATTCCTAAATATCTCTTTACGAAAAAATGCAGTATATGGAGTATCCGTTCAATCATAAGGAATTAATTTTCCGCTAGGGATTTTAGGAATTTCAAGTTTGTTCAGGTTATTTCTACTATGCAGACTTCGAATTTTTGAGAGAGTCCATTGAAATTTTATTGTGTTGTGTCGGAAATTTTACACAACACAACATACAGATCTAACATTGAACTTTTTTAGAATTTTTGAAGAATTGTAAAGATTATACAACGTGCTTCAATTTTTACTCGCCTGAAAGTGAAATATTCAACACTAGTATCAATTTTCAACTATTTTCCCATTTATAACCGGATTGAAGTTTTTAATGTGATTTTTGCCAAGATTTCGCCGTAAAAACTAATAAAAAATCCTCTCCGTGTACCTTCAACTTCAAATATCTCACTTTTGAACGGAACGGCAAGAAATCCTACATTTTCTGTTATCCGCCGTCAACTAAATAATAAATTAAGCTGTTGACCAGAACTCCAATTGGATTATTTATTAACTTGATGCCATTATTCATGAACATATTTTAGAAATCTTTGTTATAGCGTTTGGATTTTTATTTTCACACTAGCCATCAGAATTTTCATGATAGAAATGTAGGAATTATTCAGGTCAGAAAATTACAAACCGTATATCCAATATCTGATCGTGAATCGAATCCAGTGCTTTCCTCTACAAACCCATCAAAGGTCTCACTGGAATGACGGAAGAATTTGTTCTCACGAAAAAAAGCGAAATTTTTTTTTCTTCTGTCTATCAATTGATTAAGAACAGTAACGACTGCCATTTCATTATCCATCAATTACGTAAAGCTATTCCTATAACTGTAAGGCAGCAAAAAAAAAACAACTTGCTAGTGCGGTAATGATAGCAGGATCCTATCCAATATGTAAATAGGCGTTACAAAGCAGGAGAAGACGCCAAAACTATTCGAATTAAGAATTCAGCAAGATTAGTTACACAATAAACAATAGGCACTGAATGTAGCAGTGCTCATCAGACTTCAATTCTTTCAACACTCCTAATGTCAATAGACTCAAATATTCCAAAATTTATTGGATACAGTTACATTGTTTGATTCTCATGAAAAATAAAAAGGACAGGATCGCTATGAGTTCAGGTGATCACGTAATAGTGTCACTACTGATGGCGCTGAAATTGACGCTATTTCTCCCGCTAATACAGATTCCACCATGTATTATGGTGACGAAATTTTTAACAACGATGGAAATATTTTCGAAGGTATAAAGATTGAAATCGAACGAATTGGATAATCGATGATACGAGCTAATTATAGGAATGAATAAGAAAGTAAGTTATAAGATAACGTGAGTGAACAAAAAAAGGAATCGAATTTGTAGAATTCGAATTGTATTGGAATTATTTGTATTTCATGAAATACTTAGGCTGAAAAACTTGAGAGATTTATCGGTCTAAATATTGTTTAGTGTCAATTGAATAATGAAATTAAATCTTCACTCGGAATCTCAATTTGTCACTTGATTGACAATAAATGGAACAGAGTTCTATTGTTCTTTCTGTACGATTAACAGATCATAAAATATTCCAAACTGAAGGTGGATAAAACTTTTTTTCGTGTATTTTCATGAATTAATGCACATGGGTAGACGCATAATTGAGTCACGGCTCCTGCTAAGATCTCAGTTTGTTCATCGGCTGTAGGAGAATGAAAAAAACTAAGCGTGCTTAAACGCAAAAACAATAGTATATGAATTATATGAGTTACAACTTCGGAAATTTGGAAAAGTACAGTGATGAGAGAAAAATGAAAGTATCTGTAGTCCTCAAAAACTAGAAAAAGGATTTCTCATTAAGAAATAATATGTGATTATTCTTTTCGGATGGGAAAGAAAACTGTAAAGAAATTCATTTGTTTACGACTAATTGTCAGTTAAATGAACAAATGAAGAATGATGGGAAACTTTTTTCTTCTTTATAACATGGAAGAGAGATGGAATCATGATTTTCTAATGGAAAACGGTTACTAAATTTGAATATCTAGTTATCAAAAATGATTGTTAATTAAGAATCAAACTTCCAGGCTGGAAACATTTTTTGAACAAGCGATTTTTCTCTCAAAACTCATATTTATGAAAATTTGAGGAGAAATATTCTTTTGTAACTCCATTCACAGTCGAAAATTTTTTCACCTTTAATGAGTTACAAAAACTTGGCTAAGTAAAATTTCACAATTGTTCCAACGGAAATCTATTTTGGTGCCTTTCAATGAAAGCTTTGGAAAGTGAAGAAAATTGTAGGTTCTCAATTGAAATATTATCCGAATAATCATGTTCGGTTTCACATCGGGAAAATTCAAAAATTAACGAAAAGCATAACTAATAGGAACATTTCGATGCCAATTTTCGGTCTCCGGACTATTATTCATTCAAGTGTTTTCTATGGCCCTGAATTCTTCTGAACTTCTATATTCATATCCAACATGTCGTGGACTGTGCTTATCGCATGATGCGCGAAAACGTCGCATTAACTAATATGTCCCATATCTTCACCGCGAAGTTAACGTTGTAAATACAGGTTATACTGTGAGTGTATTTCTTTGAATTCTCTTTCAATTTGTCAATATCTCTGAACGTTTTGGAGATATTCGCGAAAATCCAAAAATATTTTTTGCCACTAAGTTCTCCAACACTTCCACAGTTTCACTGGAGTGGATCATCAATTTCCCGAAAAATTCCTAGACATCATTCCTACTCGAATGGCACCTAAATCATTATCATCGGCGGAGGGGCACAGTTTTTCCCAGGAAAAGGACACTGTGAAAATTTTTTATTAATTTTTATTTTGCATGGATTTTAAATTTTACTATGGTGCATATTACTGATGAACTTTAAAACATATTTCATTTTATTATGGTAACATTATGAAATGAAATTGAGCACCAAATTAAATTTTACTTGTTAGCAAATTTTACTATGGCGCTGTAGTGAAAATCACTGAGTATACTTGCAGTTTTTACTCGTTTAAACAGTAAATTTTTTTTATCCCTGTGTATAAAATCGTAGCATACCCAAATTTACTATGGCCTCTAGTAAATATTTGTGGTTACAATATAATATTTCCATATTTGTTTTGTAAAATTCTAAATAAGTACGTTAAAGTTCACTATTAATATGCACCCATAGTAATTTTTATTGGAATATTTTCACAGTGGACTTGTTCACTATACTAATTTCCGGAATTTTCTAAATCTGTGGGGGGCATCACAAAAATCTCGAATTTTACTTTCGCCAGGAAATCGAAGGGACAAAAATATACTTATTTGCGCAAACTATAAATATGTATATACTGTTTCATTGTGTGATTACCTCTTGTTTTATCTCATGTCATATACTTTCTTGAATCAGAACATCGGCGAGAGTCTTGAAATCTTGGAAAAATCTGGGATTTTTTTCATCATCTTTCTTCTCTTGTATCAACAATTGGAACAAGGCATCATTTTTTCTACAGACTCTAGCAACATTCGCAGCTTTCTCGGATGCCTTCAACAGGACTTCCAACAATTTAACTCCTTCTTTCATCTATTTTTGAGAAGAAATGAGTAAATAAATTACACATTTTAGTATAAAAAAATATCAAAGCAATAAACATAGAGAAGTCAAATGAATGTGCATGTTCCCTTGACTACAGAATAGAAGCCAAACATCGTATATTGTGCAACCGTTGATAAAATTTATTGATTCGTTCGAACCAACCGCAGAGCCGTTTGAAAAGAAAGAGAGAAAAATCAAATCAACCTGATAACTAAATATTGCCATGTCATGATGCTGCTGATACTGAATCAGCGAATAATTGTCGAGATTTGCCCAATTTATTGATCAGAGAGACAGACTCGTCGAAACCGATAATGTATTCATTGTTTGCAGAAAATTTACATTTTCGTAGAAATCCATGAGGATGACAACTCCCAACATAAAAGAACTCATAGACCATTTCAAAATAAAGAAAACTTTATGTGATTATTATCAGTTAAAACCAAGTTAGCACATGTTGTTGACACAATTAGAATTTTCACCAAATTATAAACCTTGAATGATACGTTGCACACCACAAGAAACTGATTCGATACGTGCTATTTGTTGCAAAGTCTGCGCCAACCTTACTTTTACTCAAATGGGAAATATCAACGTTATGTCACAGTATCCAAACGTACATAGAAACTCCCAAGACCACCCCACCTTCTGCAGCTCCGCAGACGGCGCAGTTGATATTTAGACCACCAGTGGGCGATAGTATTTACTCAATAGTCAATACCGCTTGATATGTAATGCGATTCCATACAGTGAAGCCAAATCGCTGCGTAAAAGTTCTTCCACTTTCCGGCAAAACCAATATGAAATCCATTGGAAGAACGAAAAGTGGAGGAATTTTTGGGCAGCGATCTGGCTTCACTGGTTTCATAGGAATCGCTGGTTACTGTCAGTAGAATTTCCGCTCTATGAAGGAGAATTTCATTCTTCTATCCCGATGGGGAAATGAACCTAAATGAAAACACATTAAAAAGGTATTTTTATCTCACTGGTATTTGCAGACATGACATCATCACTCTGATATTCATTCTCATTCAATCTCTTCTTTCCCACAATACCCATCTATCTTATTCCAACTGAATGAATCATTATAGTAATTTGTACGTATGTTCTTCAAACTATTTTTCCACGGTACAATGTCTTACCAAATAGTATAGGCAATAGAGGATTTTTTTCTACAAAAATTGGCAGGAGTTATTTTTTTTCACAAATAGGTTCGGTTTGACCTAATTAACATAAAAACACAAAATACTTACAAAAATGGCGGGCGGAAGTACCTTTTGTAAAAAAAAAACGTTTGGGCCTGTATCTCCGTAACCGTGCACTTAAGGCCCAAAAGTATGAGAACCTTTATTATAATTAATAAAATTCCCTATCTTTTTTATTGAATAATTTCTTTCGTCGCACCTACCGTTCACGATTTATAAGGTAATTAATTTTGGTTTGTTAACTTTTTCGACAATATCTCTTGTAATAATTGTTTAAATGATAAATTGCTCATGATAAAACTTCTAGATTGATGAATTCCCTTCAACTTTTATTCGGAACTTTTTCCTCTAAAATTAATATTTTCGAAGTTAGAACGCTTGAAATTTAAAAATCCTGTACCTGGGCGATTAACGCCAACTAGAATTTTACATTCATTTTCGAATGAATTTCGCGTTTTATTATTTGTTTGTTTTATTATGCCATTACTGAATAAATTAATTGAACTAATATTTAATTGTATACAAGAAAATACAAATTAAGAAAATATTTCAGAGGGTAATCGCTACTTTTTGAAGGTAAGAATGTTAATTGTTAATCATTTTTCAAGTCCGCCATTTTTGTAAGTATTTTGTGTTTTTCCGTTAATTAGGCCAAGCCGAACCTATTTGTGACAAAAAATAACTCCTGCCAATTTTTGTAGATTTCACAAAAGTAACTCATTTCTCTGTTGTCTGTACTAAAACGTTGATACATGACTTCATTTCTTCGTGGATCTGATTTGAAGTCGTAATATGAACAACGAAATGGCCAACACAGAAAAGAATTGACACACTAGTGCAGTATCAATGATGTGATAGAATAACTTCTGCGACACTTCTCAAATAATAGTAAAAATAGAGTCACTATTGGCTGCAATTTATCTGAAGCGTTTATCGTAGTCCCAGTATCCTCTTCGACGAATACCCACTTTCACACCAATGTCGATCTGATCAATATTTAACTCAGTATTGAATTATTCGTCTTCAAAGGGGGAAAATAAATGTAGGGCGGTGTATTTGAAGTAATATTCATCAATTTTTTCAACGTTTTGCTCGCGCCTTTGAACCCACAATGAAAACACTGTGAAAACACCGTGATCGAGTAAGGACAGTGTAAATCACAAATTTTTCACTGTGATTCCACCGTGTGTGTGTACTATTTGTGCACGGTATTATCACAGTGATTCCCCCGTGAACTCCTGATGTTTCCACATAAAATTACACAATATGAAATCATAATGATTTTACCGTGAATTCATAGATAAAAAATAGTGAATTGATGGTGGTTACATGACGAGTTCACAGTGATTACGCCGTGCATTTACATTGAGGAATACTTCAAGTTCACAGTCAATATTTTTCACACATTCCGGATGATTACACCCTGGATTTACAGCTGCCATCTCGGAAAAAAGGGTGCAAAGAGTTCTTGTGCTTCGTCCGCCGAAATAATAATCTTACACAAGATATCATCAGACGTTTTTTGTTGCGAATCAAATTTCCTAAAACTTTATTTCACTAACTTTCAATCGTGAAATCAAAAATAATAAAGTTACGATCGTAAATAGTTGAAAATTTCGGGAACATTTCTTTTCAGCGGAATAACTTTCTTCCCATCCTTTGACTCCTGCTTCAGAGCATTATTTGGAATAAATATGTTCGCCGTATGATGTATGGTGGTGGTCTTAATTAATGAGAATAGAATGAATGAGTTTAGAGATTCGGTTGTGTCAATTGGTTAAGGAGAGTAGCCGGCATGTGATACGAGAGGTTCCGGATTCGAATCCCTGTCCCGACAATTCTATATAATCACTCTTAGCGATCGTAGCGCGATATTCTTAAAATAGTTTTTTTATTGGCGAACTGAAAAATTAGATACGCTATTTGGCAGCAAAAGTTTGAACTAGCGATTGTAGGATAAATAATCATGTAGTTCCTGTACTCTCCATGGCTGTAACGTTTTGAAATACGTTCTAATTCGAATTAAAAAAATTGTGAACCTTTGTATGTCTAAAAATTAAGTACAATTCATAAATAAATACATACGCCTACAAATTTCATCATAAACATGGAGTTTTCTCCCCATAAAAACAAGAGTAACGTGTACTGTTGTGTTTTCGGGTGTAAAAGTCATGCTTCAAAACATGAAACAGTTCGTTTTTATTTATTCCCAAAAAAATTAACAGCTCGGTGAGAATCATAAATATTTTCAATGGAGAAGAATTGATCGATAGACATGATGCTTGGGTTAAAATTCTGAGAATGGGAATAGTACATTACGCCTTCGGCTCGGATGACATAACCTGGCGGTTTGAAAAGTCCTACTTTCCTCCCGTGGCGCGTATACTGTTTTTTATCATTCCAGGACCGAAAGTTCGACGATAATGACAGAAAATACAAAAAAATTTCAAATGATAGCAGTGTCTTCATTCCAATAAATGAATATGTGTTCAATATAAATTCATTGATTATTCTTTTATCAAAGTCAACAGAAATGAAATGTTTTCTAATTGTTTTATGTTGAGTATTTTATGAGTCAAGTTCAGAATTGGAAGTTTGATCATTATCCGACCTAGTGATAAAGAAATAATGAAAATAGGTTATGAATTATTAAATCAGTATTTATTCATTAATAAATGATCAAAATAGAACAGGAAACGAAATTATTAACACATGATATGCATATTATAATATCTATCTTATATATATC
>JABMBR010004713.1:0-21807 GCA_018881525.1 Meteorus sp. PSUC_FEM 10030008
ACCACTAGAACCACTTAGAGCGGGGAAGTTATCATAGGGTACATAGTAAGACTAAAATTTGAAAGACCCTTACCATAACCAGGTATAAGCTTGACAAGCATGGGTGCTGACGTCACCAAGCCACGCCTTGACCTCCAACCCCTTAGCATTGTGCACTCTGATTGGACAACTTTATTTGTCAATGATTTAAAAACTATTGGTCGTATTGCAAAATGGTGGCGATATTTGGGATCAGCGTCCTCCCATTTATTCACAGTTCATCGGTTCGTCACGGGATCGGGGACACGGTGTATATATATGTACAGGGTGGGCCTTAACTCGAGGACACGAAGCACCTGACGTTATGGGGAAGAAAGAATGGAAATAATGGCGTTTGAATCACTATCCCATCTTGATTCCTTAATTTGTTATAAGTTTTTGAAAATTGGCCAATGGCAGTGGCTGTTTGCCATTTATCCTTGTTACGTGATGTGGCGGAGTGCCGCACGCAATAATGGTGATATTATATCCATGACTCCTCGTGTTTCCCACTTCACAGCAATATCTGTATATGAAAATGGCGAATTCTCGAAAATTTATAACGAATTCAGGAATCAAGATAGGACAATGATTCAAACGTCATTATTCATATTTTTTTCTCCCCTATAACATCACGTGCTTCGTGTCTTCGAGTTAAGGCCCACCCTGTATATTGTGACGAGGTGGCACCGTCCACGCTCGTCGCTGCCTATTTATTAACATATTAGGCCATCTGTCGTCGTTTTATCATAGGGAATAGGTGAGAATGCGGTACGCGCGCCGTCATCTATAGGCCCTTATCCCTACCGCGTAGCCAAAATTGGCACGCCTGACTCGGCGCCGGCGGCGCGCGCCTATGATTTTCACCACGATAATCAATAGACCATCAATATCGCACTTGGCCCTATTAATTTGCATCGACACCGCAGGGGTCAAGTGCAATATTGAATAAGGGATTTCCGGCTCCTTCTCGGATGGAAGAGCCACTTGCGTCTAGGCCACCATTGTGAATAGACGTGTGACACTAGCGATTATTAAAGTGCAAACAGTAAGAAGACAACGACGACGACCTGGCTCATCTAGTGAATACGGAATTAATACGAAAAACTTTATCGAAGTAACCGTAGACGAATTGGCAAGTGCATAGTGGACTTCGTTTGGTGATTTGGATTTGGCTACGCTTATTGTGACTGTGAATTCGGGAAACATCATGGAGGTGTGAACATCGTGGCTACGGAAGAATCCGAATTGAAGGAGGGGAGAAACTCGCCCGGACACTCGAACGGCGTAGATTTTTTCGGCGATTCCCCATTAGGAGCGGAGAAATTCATCAGCCTAGCATCGACAACCGACGACCGACAACGAGGACCAGATCCATCGTGAGTCGTCATTGTAAAAAGCGTGACTCTTTGTCGACGGTGCCTGACGCCATCATTTCGTACAATATCCAATTGCGACTATAAGTATTGCGCCGCGTGGCTACGCGGAGTTCCCATAGTAGTATTATTTCAATTCTATTCATTAATAGTTTGTGTTATATATAATTGGGTCTTTGTAAATTCCTGTCGCGTTAGAGTCGTTCAACATTAGAGTCACAATAAGGAATTGTTCGTATAAGGAATCCCATTCGAATTGTAAGAAAATAGGTTGTAGACCTATCATATCATCCCGCGAATTTTGAGGAAAGCATCCCCCTCTCCCTGTGATTGAGCGACGGCTATTCAGTTAAAATAATATCGATCGATCGATTATCGATAATTGCGATAAAAGAATATTAGGGAAAAAGCGATGTTGGGAAGTTGGTATCTCGTTAACGTGTTTGGCGAGAAATTCGCCATGAAAATAGAGTTTATATTCAAGTTTGGCTGCAAACGCGCCGTGGTATTGTATCATCTTCCGTAATTATTAAAGGGGAATATTACCTCAATTTCGTCACTATCATTATTGTAGCTATTATTTCTATATTATCATTATTCAATAAACCGTTTATCATATATTTCACACCAAAATACCGCTTTCTGATTGTTTGATCGTTAATTATCTTTGTCACCTAACTCTTTGAGATTCACAGGGCGGAAAAGGAGAAATTACGCAGAAATCTATTGGTTCCCAAATCTCAGGTTCTGGGGATCACGTAATAGAATTGGACAACCTGGGTGGCATTCCTTAGGTTCCACTAAAGAAACGGAAAACCTCAACAACACCTCTCGATTCACCCTTAGAAAAGTGAAAATAGGGAGAGAATGATATTTCAGTACCGTTTATTGGCCACATAAACCGGCCAACGTTACAATATATATATATGTAAGAGGGAAACACTATATTGTTCCCCTTATACTTAAATGTAGTTCATCATCATGGCTTACAAATGTAAACAGTAGATGTCATTACTCTGAGTTATCTATCGCCACAGGTGGAGATGGATAACTCGGAGTAGGGAGAATGACGAGGCATGTAAACCATGCGGGATTTTCAGGAGAGACGATTGAGTAGTATGTGAGGAACCAATATAAGTGATTTCGTAAATCATTCACTCCACCTTGAATAAAGGCTTTGAATGTTGTTTCTGTTAATTTAACAGGTGAGTGAATGATGTATTAACATTAGAGATAATATTACAATATTAAAGTATAATATCACAAATAAAAAAATTGTTGATTTTACAGAAAATACAATTGGCCTTTATTTAATAAAACAACGTACTTTATTGAGACACAAATAGAGTCCATTATAAAACAACATTTTTGCAAATAATTAAGGAGTGATATGGAGAGATTACGTTTTGATTTCGCTGTGATGATGGCATCGGATGGAAAATCGAACATCATATGCATAACCTCAATAGTTACACCGAATGAACACGTGTTCAAGATACCGGACGAATATCAACCGGTGAGCCTACACCAAGTGATTGCGAACACCCCCAACTATCTTAAGGTGAAAAGATCATTGTATAAAAGATATCAAACTAGGAAGGTATGGATAACGCTGACAGATCAGATATCGACGGTTTATCTTGATGAAGAAGAAAATTTGCAATTCAATGATTTTTACCTAGAAGAGATTAAAGAAGACACAGAGAATACTGAATCTACATCTAGTGGCTCCAATCAAGCATTGGAAACATTATTGGAAAAACTATTAGAAGAGAAAGGAAGGAGATCGGAAACCCAGAATCTGGGGGAAATTGCGAAAGATTTCATGATAAAAAAATTCACGGGTCGAAATGTGAACGCCTCTCAATGGATGAAAGACTCCAATAAAGAATGTGATCGATTTCAGATTGTGGAAGACAAAAGAAAGATTGGAATATTGAAGAATTTTTTGGAGTATTCGAGTGTTGATTGGTATGATTGTATGTTACTTAAATACACAATCGAATCAGAGTGGAAAAAATGTGAGAAAAATTTCTGTGAGACGTTTGCAAGTAAAGGGTGGTCGCCTGTTAGATATTCTCTCACATTCAAATATCAATCAGGTTTTCTACTTGAATATGCTTCAAAAAAACAAAAATTGCTGCTGGAAGTGAGGAAATCTATCGACACTGGATCGTTCATTGATCTCATAGCGTTGGCTTTACCGAATTTTATAGCGGATAAAATCGATAGAGACACGGTACAAGAAACAGAAGATCTCTACAATGAAATAGGAAGGTTGGAGCACCTCGTTGGAAAGAATAAATATGAGAAGAAAGACCATACAAATGTTGATACAAAACAAAGGAAAATAGAAATGGAAAAAACATGCCAAACTTGTTTGAATAAGAAGAAGGGAAACCGTTACCATTCGGAGGAAAATTGTTGGTTTCGAGAGAAAAATCGAAACACGATAGTGAGAACTGTAAATAACTCAGAGTTAGAAGTAGAGTTAAATAGCAGAGATCCAAAAAACTGAGAACATCACCATTAATAAAAGTAGAGTTATCAATAAGTGACACTTTGAGAGTTCATGGAATCTATGATTCCGGTTCAAATGTTTCATTGATTAATGCTAAGTTACTGAAGATACAAAAAGAGGGAGATACAAACGAAATGAAAATGTTAAACTTGAAAACTATTAATGGTGAGAAAAGAATAAGAGGGATAGTATCATTAAGGATAAGAATTTATGAGATGGAAAAAACTATGGATGTCTTTGTGATAGATAGCGAAAACTTTGATTATGATTTTCTAATGGGTCTAGATTGCATCCAAAGCTCCAAATTAATACAAAATGAAGAATTAAAGATCACTCAATGTGACAATGAAAAAGAAGGAATGAAAAATTCAAACGAAGAACATACAAAGAGTCATAAATACGTTGAAGAAAATACCGAGAATGTAAATGTCAAAATTCCAGATATACTTGGTGACAGAAATGGAGAGGAAGAAAATAGATGGGTAAACAAATACGAAATAAATTTCAATGAACATATAGACCCAGGGAAATTCGAATTATTGGTAAACCATCTAGACCCATTCCAGAAATCCGAAATGAATAAAATGATAGAAAAATACAAACCGGTTTTTGCCAAAGATAAATACGATGTTGGCACTGTAGAGGATTATGAAGCACACATTGATTTAACTGTAGATAAATACTGTAGCAAACGTCCATATAGGTGCACAACAGAAGACAGAAAGGGAATAGAGGATCAGATATCGAAACTACTAGGGAGAAAATTAATTGAGGAATCTTATAGCCCATTTGCTGCTCCAGTGACGCTGGCATATAAAAAAGAAGATGAGAGGAAAACAAGGTTGTTTATAGACTTCAGAGAATTGAATAAGTTCATAGTTCCTCAATCACAACCGTTTCCATTAATTGAAGACCTGATAATGAAAACTGTGAACTGCAGATTTTTTTCTACTCTTGATATAAATTTCGCATTTCGGTCAATTCCATTGAGAATTCATGACAGGCACAAGACTGCTTTCGTTACGCAAGAGGGACATTACCAGTGGACATGTCTTTCATTTGGATTAAAGACGGCTCCGGCTATATTCCAGAGGATATTGAGTAACATTATAAGGAAACATAATCTTTCAGATTTTGCAGTGAATTTTATAGATGATATTCTAATATTTTCGAGGAATTTTGATGAACACACAACACACCTTTCAAAGTTGTTGAAAGTGATCCTCACAGAAGGCTTCGGACTGAAATTTTCCAAATGTATTCTCGCAAGTAATCATGTGAAATATCTAGTGCATATAATAGAAAACAATTCGATCAAACCTTTGAACGATTATTTAATTGCGGTCAAAGACTTTCCAGTCCCGGAAACTAGGAAGAATGTTTGTCAATTCCTAGGGAAAGTAAATTTTCATCTCAAGTTCATACCTAACAGCGCAATTGTCCTGGAACCTTCACATAACTTATTACGTAAAGAAGTAAAATTTGTATGGTCTACGGAATGCCAAGAATCGTTTGATAAAATAAAAATGTTACTATGCTTGAAACCAATTCTGAAAGTATTTGATCCCGAACTACCAATAAAGATTTACACGGACGCAAGCATAAAAGGAGTAGGTGCGGTGTTGAAACAGCAAGATGAAAATGGAACAAATAGACCCGTTGCTCATTTCTAGAAAAAAATTAACTGAAACACAAAAGAAGAAAAAGGCTATATACCTGGAATGTCTTGCAATAAAAGAGACTGTGAAGTATCGGCAACACTGGCTCATGAGAAGAGAATTCACGATATATTCTGATCATAAACCTTTGGAGAATCTCAACATCAAGGCAAGGACTGATGAGGAACTTTGCGATTTGACATACTATCTGTCCCAATATAATTTTAAAGTTAAATACAATCCAGGGAAGTCAAATCAAGAAGCAGATAGTTTGACTAGAAACCCAGTTCTGGGTCCTCATGAAAATGTTGCCGACTGTTTGAGAGTAGTTAATTTGATAACATTACAGGACATAAAGAATGACCAAAGCTTAAATTTTCTCCTGCAAAATGATAAGAAAACGTTTGTATTAGAAAATCAAATCTACTACAAAAGAAAAAGAAAAGGAAAAAGAATAATAATTTCAGAAAGTCTCAGTAAAACTCTAATGGAGGATGTCCATAATACTTACTGCCACCTGGGAAGAACCCAAATGATAAATAAAATAACGCCTTTCTACACAGCGAAGAATATGATCGCAAACATTGAACATATCTGTGGTAGGTGCAAAATTTGTATAAAAAACGAATCAAGAAGGAAGCCAGAATATGGGTGGATGTCACATCTAGGCCTGGCAAAACGTCCATTCGAAATTATGTCAATTGACACGATTGGAGGTTTCGGGGGATCAAGGTCAACAAAAAAATATGTCCATCTTCTAGTTGATCATTTTACTAGATATGCTTATATTTTCACGTCGAAAACTCAAAGCTCCAGTGATTTTATAAAGCTTGTGCAGAATGTGACACAGAATTATGGAATTGATATGATATTAACGGATCAATACCCTGGTATGAATTCGAAACAATTTAAGGAATTCCTGAAAAGAAATAACATTCGAATTGTTTTTACTGCGGTAGACACACCGTTCTCAAACGGAATCAATGAAAGATTGAATCAAACTCTAGTCAATAAAATAAGATGCAGAGTAAATGAAAGTGGGAAAAAACCAGCATGGACAACGATTGCACATGAATGTGTGGGTAAATACAATGAGACAGAACACACAATAACAAAGTTCGCCACGAAATATTTACTAGAGGGTGAAAACGTAAATGTTCTACCGACCGAACTGAAAATAAACCACACAAAAGAAGACTTGAAAAGGGATAGAAAATTAGCATTCAAACACACCATACAGTCCCATAATTACAATAAGAAAATTTTCGACCTACATAGAAAAGAACATGAAATTACAGTGGGCGAAAATGTCTATGTGGAAAATGGAAACCGTCTAAATAGGAGAAAAACCGATGAATTGAGAATCGGACCCTATAAAATTCTGAGAAGGGTTTCAAAATCAATTTATGAAGTTGATGTTGGACACAAAAAAGTAGAATCAAATTATTACCATATTACCAAACTGTCGCCAGTTATAAGTCATAAGTGAAAAATTACGACGACTGTCTCTCGTAATTATTTACTTTGGGGAGGAGATGTAAGAGGGAAACACTATAAAGTTCCCCTTATACTTAAATGTAGTTCATCATCATGGCTTGCAAATTATTGGCATTGACGGAAATCAGTCAGCACATATGCGTGGCATCGCCACATTAAACATAAAATCGCTCAATTCAAAATCAAGAATTACAATACAAGCACATGTTCTGCGAACACTCACAGCGATTCTGTCTTCTCTACAAATTCAAAGACCAAGCTGGCCACATCTGAATAAACTCAAAACGGCTGATTCCAACTATTCGCAACTACGATCAACTAGTGTCACCATTGAAGCGAACTATAATCGACAAATAATCGGACCTGATACAATCAGAGGTCCACCAACCATTCCTACCGCACGGTTATCCATATTTGGATGACTAATTTGTGATCATCTGACACAGCTGCGCAGCGCGGGCGGTTCACCATTCGCCAAGTGGCATCCCAATAACGCTGCGGATTACAAACAAGCTCAAGAAAACAATCGAGCACAAAATACAACAATGTCTCTCGACGACTGCAATAACGAGATACTCGGACATCGATAAAACTCTGTCAGCGATAGATTTACATTTGCGACAAGGGCACTAACCCATCACAAACTCTCAAAACGCCTCACATTGCCTGCAGTCACACAAACATTTGATCCGCACGGTTACCTAGCCCCAGTCATAATTCAAGTATAGACGCTCTTTGCAAGAATTGTGGCCTTACAAACTCAATTAGAACGATCCATCACCGCCACAAACTATAACTCGTTGGAATGTGATCGGGGGAAATTTGTCAAGTCTGGCCAGACTCTCAATACGATGACGGTTCAACACTTATCAAGACTCAAAGGTTGAATTTCAAGGTTTCTCCGATGCATCCCAACTCGCCATGGCAGCAGTAATTTACATAACTGTCTTCTCGCCGTCCACAAAATCTCAAAGTGACGTCACTATTGTGCTCCAAAATGAAGGTCGCACCGCTCGAAACTTGTGATCCCATGACTCGAATTCTCAGCTGCATTCATGCTTGCCAAAATCATGCAATACGTTCAAGCTAAACTCAATCTCGACATTACAAATGTTTACTTGTGGACGGATTCTCAAGTAACTCACACATGGATCAAATCTCAAGCAGCTCGGTAGAAGGATTATGTGAGAAATCGTGTAATGCAAATTCATGATTCAACACCAAACGCGCATTAGCGACACGTTCCTGGCACTTCCAATCCCGCAGACTGCGCTTCTCGAGGCCTATCAACTACTCAGCTTGAACAACATTCGCTATGGTGGACGGGACCACCATGGTTAACTCAATCTCAAGATGAATGGCCAAAATCGACATTTACAACGGATACTTCTAGTGCACAAGAAGCCCGACCTGGCATCGCCAACGTGTTGACAACACAAAAATTGCCTGAGTATCACTGGGATTTAATCTACAAATACTCTTCTCTCGACAAACTTCTCAAAATCACTTCAGTCTGTTTCAGATTCCTCAACAAATTACTACAACGTCATCAATCGAACTCAATCTCCAATGAATCTCGAACTCAGCTCTCAACTACAACAACAAACATCCTGCGATTCTGCCACGCCACTCTCGACTATCAGAGCTAATTATTGACGCCTCCCACAAGTGTACACTACATGGAGGCACTCAATTAACATTGGCTCATATCCGACAAAACTTTTGGATCATCGGCAGACGAGCAGCGATAAAGTCGCATGTTTTACGGTGTGTTGTGTGTGCTCGACAGAGGGGGATTCGTGCCCATCAACTGATGGGCCAACTACCTCTCTCGAGAGTATTGCCCTCCACACCGTTCTCTCACATCAGCATAGACTATGCTGGTCCAATCACACTTAAAACATGAAAGGGCAGAGGAGCAAAAACACAAAAGGGATGGATTTCTGTTTTTGTGTGTTTCTCAACCTCTGCAGTGCACATCGAATTAGTCACCGACTATTCAACAGAAGGGTTCAACGCAACCTATCGTCGCTTCACATCTCGACGAGGTATTCCACACACAGTGCATTCGGATTGCGGCACAAATTTCGTTGGTGCCGACAAGGTGTTGAAAACCATGTTCACACAATACACGCTAGAAAATCAACGATTATCATCTGTTCTCGTCAGCGACAACACAACATGGAAGTTTAACCCGCCAGCGGCACCACACATGGGTGGCAAGTGGGAAGCAGTTGTAAAATCCATCAAATTCCACCTTCAACGAACGGTGAAAGACACACTCATGACATATGAGGAATACTCTACGCTGCTCACACAAATAGAAGCCACGCTTAACTCAAGACCACTAGAACCATTGAGTGACGATTCTGAAGACGTCACGGCGCTCACTCCAGCACATTTTTCCATTGGCAAACCAATTACTTCACTGCCTGAGCCAACGGTTCAACACACGCAACTGTCACCGCGAGCCAGGTGGCAATACATACAACACAGTCTACAACAGTTCTGGTTCCAATGGTCATCTCAATACCTGCAACGCATGCAATCCATCTCAAGGTGGCACCATCCCTGCAATCGCATTAAAATTGGCTCTATGGTTTTGCTAAGTGACGAACGTTTTCCACCCTTATAGCTCATATCGGCTGGACATAAGACTTATTAGACGGTAGTTTCCTATGTCTGCCGGGTTTCCTTTTTTATATAATAAGATAATCTCAGATTTGGTTCATTGATGTGGCACGGTTTCTTCGTGAAGTATTTTATTCCATAGTAGGGTAATTGGAGTCAAGAGTAGAGTTCTGGCAAACTCAAAACTCTCGTTGGTGATCCCGTCAGGACCCGGACTTTCCTCCGCCTCCAGCTCCACTATCTGTTCTGAAACCTCAGACTCTGAGAACTCTAAGATTGGTGAAGCGTCGTGACATTGGTATTTCGTAATGGTTTGGTTTTGTAAGTCGGGCTGGCTATATAGTTTTGCGTAGAACTCTGTGGCTGTATTTATCATTTCCTCTCGAGACATCATTTTCGAAGATCCCGGCTGTAATGATGGAATCCATATTTTTGATGTGTTCAATTCTTTGTAAGCTTTTTTAGCCGATCGAAATTTTCCAATGTGTCTTTGTATAGTTTCTATTCTATGGGTTCCGTAGCACTTTTTTATTTCTTTGTTGGTAGTTTCAGAGTTCCTCCAGTTTGTCTTTCTCAGTTTTAGTCAGTTTGGATTTGTTTTGTAGTTTGCTCCTTTCTTTCATTAGGTTTAATGCTTTGGCGGATAAAATGCTAGACTTTCGTGTCACTTTAGTAAATTCCAGATTTGTTAATATAGAATCTTCAATCTTCTGGCAATAACTTTCTGCTTTATAATTTTTTCGTGCTGTTATAAGTTCGAGTATGTATCTGCTTAGATTCTTAATGTACTTCTCTTGTTCTTCCGTCGCTTTCAGATTTTCAGTTATATTCGAAAATCCACACCTACGTTTTCCAACAGATTTTAATTGGAATGAAGCTCTTAGTAATCTGTGATCGAAACCAAAAGAAAGAGACGTTATTACTTTGTAGTTCGTAAATGGGTTGGGTTTTGTAGTCATAATGTAATCGATTTCATTTTTCGTATTTTTATTTGGAGAGATCCATGTCCATTTATTCTTTGGCTTTAATTTGAACATTGTATTTAATACTTTTAGGTTATACTCTTGTGCGTATTGAATAAGCCTTCCTCCGCGAATGCTCCTGCTTCCATAACCATATCTACCAAACACTAAACCTATTATGTCGTGGTTAATGTGTCGTAATGCCGTTGTTAGTTCAATTAGTTCAGGTTCGGCAGATAAAGATTTTACATTGAAAATACAAATGTTGAAAACATTTGTCTTTCCTCTGTTTTTCTTTGGAGGGTTTTGGTCTACCTCTCCCTCGGTGACCAGCCGTACCGGGAGATGGGGGGGGTCCGACTGTTGTTGCTATGCTGTGCTATTCTGCGGTGCTCCTGCTTGATTTTGAGAGGTATCTGACGGAGTGTGAGTTAGTTTTGATTTTTGTAATATAAAATCTTTTGTATTGGTAGCTTTGTTTTTCTTTGATGGTTGTTTGTTGGCATGTTGGGGTTTATGACTACCAGTATGTGAGATTTCCGGCGATTCGGACAGATTCCTCTTATTTGGGTGTTTGTAATACGAGACGATGTCAACAGTGGCACAGTAACACCCTCTCGAAAGAAAATTAGTTGGCTTGAAAATAGATATTGCCACTCGAAACAGTCGATCATTTATGGCAATAAATATTCAACTGATAAAAAATCGGAAATTAGTCATCAGAACTTTAGGAGTTATTGAATTGTTCCGAGAACATTCTGGTGAAGTCGTGAAGGACGAAGTTTTGAAAGTTCAAAAATCATACAACATTGGCTTATCATATATATATTCTTCCACATCGGACAATGCGAGGAACATGGTTAAATTGAGGGATTTACTGGACGAAGATAAATTTATTTGCGGAGAAAGTTGTTCATTGAATGCAGATATTGAGTGTGATCTAGAAATTACATCCAATTTAGAGGAAGAAAATTTTGCACATGAAGAAGTGTTGACATATCCCTGGCAGACACTTAAATAAAACAAGTGAAAACTTATCGTGTGATACATATGGAAAAAGCGATGATCAGCAAAGAGAAATTTGTTATAAAGAGTTAGTTGAAGAAGAGTAGAAAACCTTACAGGCTGATCAATTACCAATTACCCATGTAAGATGCGCTCCTCACACGTTACGATTAGCTGTAGAGAAAGCCATTAAACAGTCAGGCGTTTTGGGAACCATTGCCAAAGCTCGCTCAGCAGTAAAACACCTTAGAGTTCCATCAACGATGAATCAAATTTCAGGTTTCTCTCCTAAAAAAACAAAACCTGTTCTCGATGTCCCTACACGTTGGCACAGTACGTACGACATGTTTTAATCATTGTTGAACTTTAAAAAATTTTCAGACTATATTAACGTACTTTTAACTAACAATGACTGGGAAACAGTAGAAAATATTGAAGAAACTGTAAGGCCAGCAAAGATAGCAACAAAAGCTCTACAAAATGAGAAATTATTCATGCCCGATTCCCATAAAGTGTAGATGAAATGTTGCAGCTACACAGAAGCAGTTAAGACGCCATTAGCAGCGAAAATAGTCGACGAGATGAAGAAGAGAGGAGACATTTTAATGAGCAATGAAACCCTGTTGGCTTCTCTGTTTTTGCACCCGAAAACTAACTCGATATTAGATGCGGATCAACAAAAGAAAACTAAAGAACACATATCAATAGTTTGGAGAGGATTCGCAATATTGATAAGCGTAGGAAGGAAGTGCCACTCGATTATGCATCAAGTGATGATAACTTAAACATATCGAACAATGAATCCAGCGATGACGAGTATGAAGCTCTCCTCAAAATTGCAGCACAAAAAAATGGCCTAGAAGAAGGATGAGACTGTTGATATTATTCCCTTTTTGGATACTTTTCATGGTAAATATGGAAGAGATGCTAAAAAAGAAAGTTTAATGGACTTCTGGGAAAACAATAGATACATCATGGGAGGACCCCTTCATGAAATCGCCATGATCGTCCTCAGCACACCAGCGACTCAAGTTAGTGTAGAAGGGCTTTTCTCAGGGTTGAATTTCATTTTTTCGAAATTTAGGTGTAAGCTCAAGCACGATAATATTAATAATATTTTGAATATCCACAGTAATTACTTAGATTTTCTTGGGGCTGAAAGTATGAACAAAGAAAATCAAAAAACTAGAAAGAAATAAATTGAGACTAAGAATAAAGTAAAACAGTATAAATTGATGAATAGTTTAAGACTGAGAAAACAGTAAGATTGTGTAAATGAATAAATAGTTTCGAATTGATAATATTGACACTTGCGAGTTCATAAAAAAATTCATTAAATGAAGAAATTGATAGAAATAATTATTTTTTTCTCCGTTTGTTTCTTACCTTCAGTTATTAATGAAATATACGAAGTTTACTTCATTAACCTAAACTAAAAAGATTTAACTGTATGAGCGTCTGTGAGCCGTGGCTACTAATTTTTGACCATAGTCAATGTTCTGACTATACTTTACCTCACTGGAACTACCTTAAGGATGTTCCTAAGTAGCAGTTGTGATCAATTTCTACTACGGTTCCCCCTTATAGAGTGCACTATGAATGCAATAGCAAAAAGTTGAGATGCAGAGCAGATTTTCAGTAGCGCGAACGTGCGCGGAAGTCCGAAAATATGCCCACTGCGTCGCTTCTTTGATCTGGCAACGTTGCATTCTCTTTCTATATATTTCTATATGTTAGACGTGTGTTGTAAAGTTTAGTTGTTTTGAGGTTACTCTGGAGATTAAAAAGGTTATTTGGGAGATCGAAAATAGTTCATTAATAATGAGTTCAACGGCAATTATTGATTTTTTAAAACATGAGAACTTGCCAAATATATGGCATTCGAAATACCAAAGAAAAAAAATATATGAAATATTTACGTCCAACAAATGATATGTTTCTCAAATGTTTTGTTTTGTGTTATCCAATATTTATGAATGAATAAATAATTATTGACAATATCAACATATGGCGTATTGATATCGGAAGATAAATTATAATACATATTTCACTAATTTACAAATCTGCATTTTTTTCTTACAACAGCCTAGAGTTAAGCTATATGTAAACGGCTGAGATTCATTTGCAACTACTGCGCCTCCACAGTATTTCAAACCTCCCGCTCAACGAAATGTTGTCAAATCACCATTTCTCACTCATCAAGTAATGAAGAAAAAGTGGAAAGTAGCTCACTTCTAACATTTTTTACAACAAAATGAGTACCGCTTGCTTTCGTTATCTTTCGAAAAACATATTTTTCATATGTTCAATTAATGACTCTCAGTTTTTCAAGAAATTTGTAAAAACATTACTGAAGTTATTCAAGAAAAAATGCTTCACAATGGGTGTTAGGATAAGGATCTCATGTTAAATATGTGATTTTGAACCTTCAATAATTTGAAATTTAGTCCCGCAAGGAGGAAAAATACCCGCGTATAGAGGACACTCTCAGGAATGTTCATTCAAAATTTCAAAAAAATCCTAACAAAAGTGTTTTCCTTGGGAACGTCCTTAAGTTAACTAGTAACCATTAACGATAGCTGTTACCAATAATCCCATTAACAATAACTTTTATTTCAGTCAAGAATTTCTAGATGAAGAAAGTAATTATTTATTGAAGAAAAAAAAAGTTTTGAGCCATGGATTCGAACTTGCGACGTTACGCACGTCAGGAGAATCGAATGGTCATTAGTGCATCGGAAAATTCACTGTCTGTAAGCAAAATTTTATATAAAAATTGTCTTCAAAATTTCCAATAACCATTAACAATGGCTGCTACCAATAATCCCACGTACAATAATTATTTTTGATAAAAATACTGCTTATTAAAGTTATGCACTTATACTGATATTTGAAATGACAGCATTCAAGGCACTACATGAATTCTGATTCTGTCATTAATCAAATTATTTTAAGAATTGTGAAAATAATCACTATTAAGACATGGAGATGAAGAAAATAATTATTTATTGAAGAAAAAAAAGCACGAGACGTGTGATTTAGCTTGCGACTTTACGTAAGGCAAGCCACAAAAACACCGATGATTTCACCCGTGTTTACTTTGATGAAATTAATTTAATTTTCATTGAAAAATTTTGAATGCAAATAAAAATTATAGTCTCTCACGACTTACAGGCCAGTGACTAAGACTAAGACCACATGACTTGAACCACTTACGTCAATTTATTATTGGAATGATTTTTTCAACTATTTGTCCAACAAATTTGATCCAGAAATGAACAAATCAAATTTTTGCATTGTTGAAAAAATTTTTACATTATCAAAATTTCGTGGATGGATAAAATAATCCAATTTAAATTCGAATTCATCAAATATAAAGTTGAATTTCATCAGTTCTATTTCTTAATTTTCATGATACTTCTATTGTTAAATTAAAAATGTTAATATAAACTTCATATTATAAATAAGTTAACTACTGAGTTAACAATCAATTTATTACAATCATTCGTTCATTTTTCTGCTAATTGTATAATTAATATATCAATATGAAGCTTTCAAACCATATAGTAACTCATTTTCGTTGTAAAATGTTATTAATTCTTTTCCAATGGTTTAATGATAATATTGGTCTTACATGTTGTCTACCATATGATATACTCTGAGCTTTACAAACAGAAGAATTTTATTTGCGCCAGTTGCGCCATCCAGTAGTGTAAAGGAATTTTATTCGATTGATTCAATCCGCCTTCAAAGTAGTTTTTGTCAAACAGTTTCGTTTAAATGTTCTAATCAATTGGGTTTTATTCGAACGGAGAGTATACTAGGACATGAATTATACCTGGCCCGACCAAAACGTATTTCAGATGTAATCATCAAGACCTAAGTACTTTTTCAGAATCGAAGTTTCGTTCCTTCAGGTAATGAAATATATACTCTCGACCTGAGAAGGGTCACTCACAGGTAGTCAGATTACCGAAATATTTTTATCAACTCATACCGTTCCACTTGTTTGAATTTTGAGGTTTCATCAGGTTAATTTTATTCACAATGCCGAACTGTATGATTCGTTCACGGAATAATAGTAAACTTGAGTAAAACTTTTATTCGAGATCTCTGATGGGAACTATAGAAAACCTACGCAAACCTAAACAAAGACGTGAACGAAAACAAACTACTGGTCAGTTGCTACTAGTGTGAGAAGCACGGTATGCCTTGGTGTCGCTCAGTGTGCTGGTTATGGAGACAGGGCGTGATTTTTCAATTGCCGAGACACAATGAAGGGGGGGGAATATTATTTAATATGATGAAAAATCATTAAAAACGAGTCAGATCATACACTGAACATAAACGTAACCGGAAAACATAACTATAAAATACCATGATGATTACCCTGCATTATTCCTTATTCAATAATATTTCAACATTAACTGTAACATACAATAATCATACCAAAATCTGTAACGTAAACTATACTTCAAGAACTGGATCTGTTACTGGATCGAATACAATGCTCTCGCGGTCTCGGTATGCCATCTTTATTTATCCGCCACACAGGAATTCAGCATTTATTCGTAATTAAAACTGTAGCATGGCACTGATAAGTTCCTTCAACATTGATCATAATTCTTCGACCAAAGTACAATCATTCTAGATCGAAAATCTGTAGCGTTATTGTCAACTGTAACAATGATATTCCTAGGACGCCAATTTGTAATACTTTAATTATCTCTCGATATAACACGCCAATTTATAACACACTTATTACTTTTCGGTGTAATATAGCGTGGGCTCGCATGATGTTTCAAACAATCGATCAATTGAGTAATTCATACCTGATAGCAATATCGACATCTTCTGTTGAATGACTCAACTAATGAAATAATACTCTGTAATAATAATCTTACTGTATTCTGTAGCAATCAGCGGACTGTAACTGAATATCTACAGCGTTTTGAAACTCGACCGTTCGGTTCCGAGGCTGAAGCTCGACTCTCCTCTTCGGGATCCAAAACTTCATTCTCTGTAACTCGTTTGCGAAAATTCGAATCTAGTCATTCGGCAACTGCCGAATCTATGACTTGAAAAATAATTAATAATTAACGTTCTCACTTTTAAAAAGTAGCGGTTACCCACTGAAATATTTTTCTAATTTGTATTTTCTTGTATACAATTGAATCTTAATTTAATTTATCCATTCAGTAATGGCTTAATAAAACAAACAGATAACAGAACGCAGAATCCATCCGAAAATACATGTAAAATTCCAACTGACGTTGATCGCCCAAGTACAGGGTGTTTGTAATTAACGCGTTGTAACTTCGAAAATATCAATTTTAGAGGAATAAGTTTGGGATAAAAGTTGAAGAGGACTTATCAATCTAGAAGTTTCATTACAAGCAATTCATCATTTAAACAATTATTAGAAGAGATATAGTGGAAAAAGTTTATAAACCTAAATTGATTTTCTTATAAATCGGGAACGGTGAGTGCTACGGAAAAAATTATGCCATGAAAAAGATAGGAAATTTTATTATCTATAATAAAGGTTTCTTCACTTTTGGACCCCAACTTTACGGTTACGGAGATACAGGCCCAAATGGTTTCTCACAAAATGGCGGTATTTTTGCCCGTCATTTTTGTAGGGATTTTGTGTTTTCATGTTAATCCGGTGAAACCGAACCTATTTGTGAAAAAAAAACTCCCGCCAATTTTCGTAATTTTCACGAGAGTAACTCATTTCCCCGTTGCCTGTACTGGTATCAAACATTGCATCAGAAACGAACCTATAGGATTTGGAATGAAGATATGGGCATTATGTTCTTCAGATGTATATATATATGATCTCGATATATGTACAGGGAAGTTGGGCACTGATTCTCGAAATCCTCCAGTTTCTGTTTGTTTGGGATCGAAAGTGGTTTTCAAGTTACTTCAAAATTTATTGGAGACTGTTCAAAAAAAGATCTGAGAAAATATCATCTATTTTATGATAATTTCTCCACCTCGCCAGATCTCATGATTCACTTGAAAAATATTGGATTATTGGCTACAGGAACAGTTCGCCAGAATCGCGTCAAAGCAAAAATCGATATGCCAAAAAAACCAGACAGAAGGACAACTATTTCAGTTCACGAAGCAAATTCGAAGCTGAACAACATAACGGCGATGGACTCGGAACCAGTATCAATTCTTTCAATTGAATGCAGAGATGAGCCAAGAGTTGAAATGGAAAGATGGCATAATGAAGCTGATCGCGAAATTCTTTACCCTCAAGCCTTTTCCATGTACAATAGGCACATAAGTGGAGTGATTCTTCATGAGCAGCATTGCAATGCACTTATGCCTAAAATCCGAAGTAAAAATTGAACGTGGTGTCTCTTTACAAGACTAATTCAGGCTTCATTAGCTGATGCAACGGTTATTTACAACAAACTACATCCAGATAAAAGGAAAGGTTCGGAAAATGTTGTGGAGGAAGTTTGTGAATATTATATTCAGAAACTAGAAAATTCTCACCGGCCAAAACAACAGGAAGGTATTGAAAAATCGACCTAGAAACATCAGATACTATCTAGAAACCGTAGGAAATGCGAAGGGGAAACCTACTCTGTAAAGACTGAACTTTTTTGTCCAAAATGTAACATCAATCTTTGCAAAGATCACAGAAGAAATCACGGCAAATGGTTTTGCCCAATCGATTTCGAAAAAATATGGATTCTCGTTTTCATTTTATTTATAAAAAATGTACAATAACAAAAAAGAGTGTTATGAGAAAATGTTACACGCATTTCCTTCATTATTTTTCCCATAGAACCGAGTGGCGTTATTTGTTGTTCAAATAAAAAGAAATTTTTGTCAATTTGTTTGGATGACTTTTCACAAACAATTGGGATCGGTACAAAAAAAACACGTGTCCATTATTGTCGAGCTATGCCACGGCTCCAATAGTTAGTTCGAGCCTATCCAGCTTAGATTCGACTTGGGTATTAATGGGTTAATGTGGAAAAATTCCTCCCTCCACTCAAATTGAACATACTCCTAGTCAACGCATTTTTTTTTTGGAAGAACTATTTTATACTCTCGAAGTTGAGACTTCGAACTTATAACAAACTTCCTTCATCGAGTATGATTATAATTTCAGGAAGACCAGTAACTGTCATTCGAAGATCATTGAATTTCAATCTTCGGAGAAACAGCATGTACTAATCGTTCTTGCATAATTTTCCAGTTTCCACTTGAATCGATAGCCATGACTATTGATCAAAGAAAATAGTTTTTCGTGAACCATTGTTTCATTGTTTCAATGTCGATTGAGTAAAAAACTAGGATGGAAAGAGTGAACTCTAAGAATTGAGCTGCAGGGCTCATCTTCGGTGGGGATTATTTTCATGTTGAATGGGAATATTTGAAAGGGTAAGAATTGAAAAAAGAAAATCAAGAATTCTTTTCGATGCACCCTAGTGAACATTCACAAGAGACGACTCTAAATTCTGGAAAACGAATAATAATGTCCCATGTTGTTTTTCAATCAACACGGTGGTGATAATCAGAATTCCAAAAACTGAGCCCACTTTCTACGGCAATAATTTCGCTGAGAACTGTTGACACAGGCATCATTGTCGACCCCATGAGTGGAGAAAGTTAATTTACTTCGTCACTACCAGCACTCGCTCTAAGGAATATTGTTCCTATGTCTAACTAACCTCATTTTCCACCCAAATTACAACGATTGCAGTATACTGGAATATATAGTTGATATGAACTTTCTTTTAACAATCTACAAATTATGCTCAGATATGAATCTGCCGATATTTCTAGTGAAAATCCCACGTCACTACATAGTTGTGTCAAAAATAATTGAAAGTTATAACTATTCTCATATGTTGTAAATACCTTGCTACTCTTTCCTAGAATCTCATATTGAAGATGATGTTATGGAGATACTCGATTCAGTTCATCGATTCATTCCGGAAGCATACGACTTGTGAAGTTTCGACGCGGAACTGTTTCCCACTGAATATGTCGCAATTCATCGAAACATATTTGGTGCAATGGGTTGATAAAATTTGAGAATTGATGGTTGAAATTTGCTCGCTTAATTTGGAACATGAATTCATGACGATATGGTATTCATGAAAACAGGTGACGCGAATGCTGCCCTTGATGAGATATAATTTCGACAACATATTATGAAATAAGTGCTCAGAGAATAGTACTTGATGATGCGCATCAGAATACGATGCGTCGTTTGCTCCTTTCACATCGTAGTTCAAGAGTATTCAATACCGCAAAACGACGATGGAATTGTCAAAAGTTCACGCACTCACCATGTTCAATGATCTACTATGGAAAATATATATCTTGCGCATCTATGTATAGGAAAAAAAATGTTCTATTTGACATGTCCCATATCATTTGTTCGAATAAAGCTGATGTTCAGATATGAAAAAAGAATACTTAGCTGCCACAATAATGTTATATTGTGCAACACAGACTACACACCTGTGTTGACGCAAGAAATAAGATAGAAGATTTGCATTCGCTGAGTCAATACGCAATATCTGATAAGGCGGTCGAGTGGGGGCGACATGTATGATTCGGTTTCGCCTATATATTACGTCATAAGAATTCTCAATTGATGTAAAACATAATTTCAACATGGGAAGCGACAATTTTCCGATTACGTTGTATTGCATGGTTCGATATTCAATCAAAGTGAGAATGTTGTCTGGGATTTAGGAGGAATTATATATGTTCCAGAATTGTTGTTAGACATTCAACTCAGAAATGATACGAACTCATTCGAATATGTAAGCATTCTGAGTACATAAGGATCGTATTTTGATGAGACAAATATACCACAAAAGATTGTCTATTGCAACACACATGAGAAAAGTCTGTGCAGGTGTCTTTAGCTCACCATGAATCATCGAGTTCGTGCTCAACGATCCAAAGCATGATCAAGACGGTGAGAAGAGTCAGCATAACTGTGTCAATCAACCGGATCTGTATGAAAACATTGAGAACCACGATAAATGATTATTATAATAATAATTGCCAGAAGAAAACCAAGCGACAGTGTGAGGAATGAAAACAAGAATAATTAAATATTGTGACGATATCACGAACCGTAACCAAACCATGTTGGGAGACATAATAAATTTATATGTATGTTCATAAAACAAAAATAACTGCATGAAAATAACGATTTCAAAAAATAAAATTGAGAGAAAATAAATAATGCATATGAAAATGTACGCAGCGAGCAGAAAAAAGCAATCGCAAAATATTATTGCAATTGTTATTCGAGTGTATATATACGGAGTTCGACAGGTCCAGGGGCAGTTGACTCTGGGAATCGCTGCAAAATGTGGGTTCTCCGAACGTTGGCGATAGTACTCTTCTGCGGCACAGTAGCCCACGTATCAGGAAATGTCCCTTCGAATGAAGGGTATCAAAGTGACAATGGAGATATCGATCTGGATTTGTGGCTCCTGTCTGCGGACGGGAGGGAACGACAAGAGTTGAGGATCGACTTGGGACCGAAAGCCATGGTCGAACAAAATGGAGAAGCTCGAGTGACTCTCACTGATGGCTTGAACGGATGGACAGTGGTCGGACCAACAGCAGGTGCAGCTTCTGCAAGTCAAGCTGGGTCGAATGGCTACTGGGGTAGTTTACATGGATACGATGGATACGCTGGGAGTCAAGCCGCTTCTTCTGCTGGGACCGGCGGTTATTCTGGTGCCTCCTCTGCTGCCGCTGCGAACTCTGAAGCTGCAAGTGCATCTGGAGCGAACAGTTACTGGGACATCATGTACGGCTCGAGTTCTTCTAGCAACGCAGCTTCTGCTGCTGCTGCTGCGGCCGCAGCTGCTCAAGCTGCCAGTTCTGCTAGCTCGAGTGACTCATCTGCTGCTGCTGCTAATGCTGCCGCCGCTTCAGCCGCCGCTGCTGCTGCCTCAGCTGCCAGTGAGTCAGGTTCTACCAATTACATGAACGGTATGTATGGCTCCAGTTCGTATGCCAACGTTGCGTCTGCTGCTGAAGCTGCTGCTGCCGCTGAAGCTGCCAGTTCCGGTTACGGATGGGGCGCTTCATCTGGCTCCAGTTCCTCCGCTGCTGCCGCTGCCGCTGCT